>JABANP010000083.1:0-159276 GCA_013115135.1 Perkinsus olseni | reverse complement strand
ATACTACCTTGAGACACGACCGGACGGGATGTATCGTACGGTCGACAAGATCGGGGAAAAGATCAAAGTCAGTGATGCAGTGGTGGCCCACCACTGGTGGGTGCGGACACCTACCCTTCTGTTATTGGCAGGAGTCCTTCGTTGATCGAGACGACTGCCTGGAGTATCACTTCGTGAAGCTGGATCGCAACCTGAGAGGCACCGATGCGAGCCGAAGCCTTCTGAGCCAGCCGAGAGGTGCGGGTGGAGAGGAGGAGTACTTCCTTGTAGATTCCCTCGGAGATATTTCTTCAGCTGCGGGTAAATTCAGCTGGCCCATTCGCTATCACGTTCATCGTCGTATATTGCCGTGTGGAAACTTGTCTCAAGACTTGAGTCTCGTTCGCATTGCGGCAACACGTTAAGTGTTTGAGCCGCTTGTGTTGAGAAAACAGAGTCTCAGAGCTCCATTATGTACATTACTGAGAACCACGATGTACTAGTGGCCCACTAGTAGCGGGCTGCGTAGAGCGACGAGTAATTTTATCGGCCATTAAGACTGGACTCAACTGTCATTAAGGCCCGAGAAAGACCTCGGTCAGCGGAATAATGGGAGAAAGCCACGGTCGGACGCTTTCCAGGTTTTCCGCGAGGTACGGGGTTGACACGAATGACGGCCATAGCTCGGCCCGAGCAGAATCAGGAAGAGACTGACAAATTGCGGCCGACGACGAGACACGGACGAGCGAACAGTCGAAGTTCAGCGCTGATCATTGATAAGCACGCATCGCGGGTGGGACAACAAGGATCGTTCACTCAAGGATCTCACCAACGGATAGAGAAGACAAGAAATACTTTTTCGTCATGAGGACGAAATGCAATAGAAAAAAAGGGCAAAAAAGCCAGAAAGGTATTGAGGAAACCTCACGCTGGCTGCCCACTATCACGCCGGCGCTCCGACTTTACACTAGCAGGGGAGGAGCTCAGCCGTCGCGTCAAGCAAAGAGTTAGTTCCCGAGCAGGAAACCATCATTGTTGCCGAGGTCACGTGACTTTGGTGGGAGAAGACTGATGGCGTGCTGTACCGTCTTGAGAGCATTGATGGCCCCACCTCTTATAGTTCGAGGAGCCGCGAAGGATATGGGATCCGAGTTAGTCAGCATGAGGCGTTTCACCATCCCCGGCTCAACGTTCATTGATAATAGTAGGGCGATAATACCAGAGACAATCGGAGCCGAGGCTGATGTACCACTGAAGTACCTCAGGTTACCGTTCTCCCAGCGACCACTGAAAATACCCACACCATAAGCCGCGACGTCGACTCTTTCGCCCCAATTTGAGAACCGGGCGAGCGTATTCTGAGTTCTGTCATTACTCAGAGCGGCAACGCATATACTGTGTGGACCACCGAACCAACAAGGGTATGTGGAGGAGGATCTGTTGCCGTCGTTGCCAGCTGAGGACACGAGGAAGATTTCGTGCACTTGTGCAGAACGAAGAGCGTTCAAAGTTAGAGCCACTAGAGGATGGGTGAAATGGGTTGAGAGGAATTCATATTTGAAAGACATTGATACCAAATCTACCTCTAAGTCGATTGCCATGTTCAGAGCTGCCATAAATTTAGACAGAGGCAGATTCCTATTGTCATCCACTATCTGCAAGAGCGCTAATGACATGTTGAAAGGAGCAAATCCAGCTATACCGGCGGAGTTGTTACCCTTGGCGGCAAGAACTTTGCATACTTTGGTACCGTGAGGTTCTCCGTAGGTCAAATTCGACGAGTTCGTGAAAAAGTTCCATCCTCCATCCAAGTAGCCACCACTCTTCTTCTTCAGAGTTCTCTTCAAAGGAGCGAAGTCGCGGTCGGCCCAGTCGATACCGGAGTCCAAAACGGCCAACTTGACCTCTCGGGTGACATGAGGAAGAGCGAGCTGCCACACTTCACCCATGTCCATCCACTTCCAATGCTTCTGATAGCGAGCATCAGGATCGTCGACGTCCAGGTCGTCGTCGAATTGGACTTGTCCGCTGATATCCTCGCCGCACTCAGATTGCAAAGAGAGCTTGCTGCTGGCCACAGTGACAAACTTACAGAGAGCGTCGCTGTCGATGGCGGAGGCTAAAGTTTGGACCACTTGTGAGTGAACATATTCAAGAGCAGTGATCTCGACCGTATCGAGGAAGGAGGCAATCTTCTGGTCGGGTATCATGCCAGCATTCCTCAGCATTTCGGGCAGACGACGAATATCAACATCATGGGTGCCAGACTTGATGGACACGATCGTGTCAGTTGTAGGAGTGGAAGCCCCGATCAGCGAGGCGAGAGAGAACACAGGTATGGTTGAGATGCGCATAGGGAAGGCAGCGAACCTGTGGGAGTATGCTACAGCATGGAGGCAATCAATCCGAAGCAGATACAATGTAACAAACGCTGTATCTGTCTTAGCTTCCACGACGACACGCGGGCTATGTAAATGCATACACCAGAGAGAGCGCCGTTCTACTTTCGACAGGATCACCAAGTTGCCGATTCTGGCACATGTAGCAGAGAATCTCTTGAATTGGCTAGGCTGAGGCCACAACTAGATCTAGCCTAGCCTAGCTATGCTGTAGTCGATCTTTGTCTCCAGTAAGAGGCGCCTCTACCGCTGGTAGACTACTGGCTGTGTCGAACGGCTCGTCACTGACTGCCCGTTATAGAATTAAAAAGTGCTCGTATGATGACGAAGGAGTGACACCAACAGCCACTCGTGCGAGCCAGCTGATGGGATATACGCCAAAGGGCCATACGCACCGAAAAAAGAATCGAGACACCAGCAAAATAAGACGTGTAGGCGGCGACGTGACATGGGTGTCACCCATTGGTTGAGCTAGAGGGTTCAATGTCTCTGAGTTAAAGGATTCCTTGTCTTTTGGCTATTCGCACGTTAATAAATTCGCCCGGTTGCCACGACTCCGTAGTCGCAGAGGTTCGAGCTTCAAAGGGAAACGGCTCCACTGGGAGCCAGAGCCTGACTTGACTGTGTCCGAGTATTGGAGACACTTTGCATAATCATGGCTGGCATTTTTTTACTCATTATGCGGCGCATAATATGCGCCGACCGCGCTAGTTTAGTACGTGCATAGCCAAAACTCTAGACCTCCGAATTTAACTAGGTGTATGAGCTTCAAGCTCCTCCTCGTGTTGACTATGACTTATAGTTCGTGAGCAACAACTAAGAAGCAACATTTTCGAACCTACGAGTAGCAGTGAACCTAGCACTGTCAGTGCTGCACTGACGAAAACAGCCCAAAACCTGAGTGGAGTGCAAAATCTAGGCCAGCAGGTCTATTGAATAGACTCTACTCCACTGAAGCATTTGGCCGGGTTGGTCAACTTGTATGCTTGCGAATCGAAAAGTCCCTGGGTTCAATCCCGAGGGCTGACTGGTGCGTGATACTATCTCCGGCTACAGCTGATGAAGCCAATAATTGGTGTTACAGCTGAATTTGCCGTGAAACCATTGGTTGTACTACTGTACGGTTAACGGCTAGTAATCTAGAGATTTCTTATATTTTCTTGTGTCCTCTCTCGCGCTTCGTTCAATTGCCTGCCGCTGACGGGAAAGGCTACGATAGTTGTCTTTTTTTACGACTTACGTGCTCGGGGGAAAAGTAGAACAGGAGCTCTTCTCATGGACTTTCGGATCCTTCAGTTTTTATGTCGCCGAGTATGGCACACGTAGAGACCCGATGGCAACCTCATTTTGGGCACAATCTGGAAAGGAGAACAGAGCTCGGCCCTACTGCGCGTCAGACAGTTATCATAGCAACGTGTCGAAGGCGGTACCGAGAACCGAGCTCAGGACTTGTAGCACTCAAAGTGACACTTCCTCAACCTTGCTACCTCGGGCACGGGTGTTCACATCACCGAGTGACTACCACTCTCGTTTAGTTGATGAGGTGTGTTGCGGAGGACAGCCCCGGGTTACCCCGGAGGCTTGTCACACTGTGACTGTCACAGTAGGAATCAGCTCCACCTGAATCCGAGCTGACCTACTGTCACGGTGACAGTGTCACCCATCAGCTGATAAAGAACCGTCTGAGCTCAAGCCCAATTCCACTCAAATGGTCGCCCCCATCATTTTGCCCACCCCCATTTTCCAGCCGCGCGCGCCCCGTGGCCAGGCCACGGTGGCCTCGTCCGTTGGTTGAACTTGCTCCCTTACGGGACCTTCCCTCCAACAGGCCAGATGACATAAGAAGGGCTGAGTCGAGAATCGAACTCGAGACCTCTCGCACCCAAAGCGAGAATCATACCACTAGACCACACAGCCACACAGCCAAGTCCTTCTCGTGGACTTTCATCAGAGACATGACACATGCAGAGACCCGACGGCAGTCTCAACTTGCGGCACAATCTGCTAGGCTCGAATCTGCTACTGGAAACGAGAACCGAACTCGGGCTCTACTGGGCGTCAGGCAGTCCTCATAGCAACGTATCGAAGGCGGGGTCGAGAAACCAGTTCAGGATTTTTAGCATCCACAGCGAGATTTCCTTCAATGGACCACTCAGCCAGGCTAGGTGGTCTATTAGAAGAAGTCTCGGCTGAGTCGGCCGCAGAATACGATGCTTCTCGCGAACTTCGGAATTCTCCAGGATCTGTCGCCGAGAGACGTATGCGCAGCGAGACACGACTTTGCGAGAATCATGCCACTAGCCCACATAGCCCCGCAGGACGACTTCACTCGTGAATGTTGCTCCAGCAAACGTCACCAAGGAGTGTGGGTTATACTGTTAGACTATGCTGAGTGACACGCTGAGGTGTAGACATCGGTCCTATACTTTTTGTTCGTCAGCGCTCTGTGGGGCCCTGTGCCAGCTGATGAGGGACGTACTCCTAGAATCCTAGATACGGTCGACTGCTGACCAAGGCACCCTTGGTCAGGACCCTTGGCAAGGGTTTATACCGCTGATGAGATATTATGAACCACCTGTACGTATACTGAATGGCGAATCTTCACCTCCATCCAAGGTTTGGATAGAGGTACCCCGGGCTATTTGGATTCCAAACCGACACGTTTCGCCCATGGTATATTCCGGCCACGATCTTTCCGTCAATGAGCGAATTCGTAAACCTAGACTCGTCCACGTTACTTCTGAAGTAATACTTCAGTCCAGCTCGGTTCGTCCGCCTCCACTGGAGGCTTTCCAGTTCATCCACGATCTTTCGGTCAATCCTTTTTTGCACATCGTTTCATCCATTCACGCCCTCACAACGATCGTCCATTCCAAAACACTTCACCCAGTCCGTTTTCTACACTTCCCATGCATTCCACGCACGCTTGCCGGAGCATCAGTTTCGTAGCCGAAAGCCCGGCCAACTTACTCATTTTATTCGCCCAGAAAGTGTTCCCGAGTCCCCCCATGGTCTCATGTTCTGTGACGCATGGTAGACTGTATCAGGTAGAGCAGAAATCACTTTCCCAAAAACGCGAGTGGGCGTATGCAAGGAATACGAAACAGTCATAACGCATCGAACCGTAGCGTCGTCATTGGCACCACTTCTTACAGTAGGAAGTGACTGAGTATAATCACTGTCATTGCCATAGAGGGAGGCATCTGGATGGCTCTCGCACGCGGTATGAGAATGCTGCAGTCATCTCCGTAGTAAAACCTAACACGCCACAAAGCGCGGTAAAAACTACAAGGAGTCTTTCGGATTACTCATGACACCGGCATTCACCAGCGATGCAGTCGCCATGACCACTACAGTCGCTCACGCACATCTCTCTTTCACAGAAATGGCCAGCGTATCTAAGGTCGGTGCTATCTAGCTTTTCGAATTCCACAGCTGCTAGGGCCTGGGGCAAAGTAAGTACCACTAAGTTACACGCTTGTTTCAGTAGCTCTCAGACTCTGAGTCTCGTACTCCTAAACGCATGCTAGGCGTCAGCGTCATTCGGCAACTTTACTATAGTACGATCACGCGACTGGAAGCAGCATGATCTTTGTCGCTCCCACCTGTCCAGACAGTGACACTGATGGTGAGGGAAATCCCTGATACAAACACCTCGGGTTACCTCCGGAGTCGATGAACCTGCCAGTGAACGCGCAAGACTCGGGAATCTCGGTATGAACAACACACTCCTGCTTAGTTGCTGACTATACACGCAGGTCCAGAAGAAAAATTGTGAGACACTGCATTTTCACTTCCACCGGGCGTTTCTGGACGCGTGATAAATTCCCCAACTCACTATAGCAGAGCTATTTTTGTATCAAAGGAAAGCTGCTTTCTATGAGTACAGGCAAAGACCAAAAGTCCCAACAGAGCGGTACAGTTATTATGGCAGTGAGCAGACGAACAATCTCTGTCAGACCATCCATCCTCGCAGGAACATTCACCCGAATCGAGACAAGTGCCTCGCTGACTGCAGAATGTACCTAAGGAAAGGTCGACGATCACCTGGGCCTCACGTCGTGAGGATTACTTCCTACAGTGTTGAGCCAGAGTGCGCTCCTCGGTGACGCAGAAGCTACCCGGGCAGAGAGGCCGACTACAGTCGTCCCCGAACCATCCGACCTTGCAAATGCAACGGGAGAGCTCCTGAGCAAGAGAGTGTCTCGCTAAACTAATTTCTTGAAAGTTCCTCGGGGAGAGCTGGACGACATTTCATAGCTGTACGATGATGTCCAACAAGATATATCATGACCATGAGATTCAGGAGACTATGGAATGAGCTTTTCCACGCACAGCACTTGTGTCCCCTCAACTCAGGAGGGCGGAAGGAGCTCCGGTGATGACGTATGACGAAGCGAACCAGGCGAATTTGACCAAGAGTCGCGCACGGTCAGAGAGTCGACCGCACCCCAGTCACATAGATTCGGCCATATTTGAGAAGGGGAAGAGAGCTCGCTCGACAGGGAGTGAGAAACAGTTAGCTTCATATGAGCTACAGCCACTGCTCCAACCTGAAGCCTCAGCGCGCTAAGCGACGAAGGGAAGGACGCAGGCTGACGAAGGTTGGAGCTCTCATCGCTTCTCACTCCCCAACGCATCTTAGGAGCGTCACTGAGGTTCAACCATCGAGGCGTGTATGTTGTAGCGAATCGTGGACCCCATTGCGTAGGCCACTCTCACCACGGAAATCCGAGGGCATCGGACATTCCGGACCATGAGATGTTCAATACCCCGAGCCCGCCATACATTCATCGCGAGCCTCCACCGCCTGCTGAGCTCCCACAAAAGCAATCGTAGGTTGGAACTTCCCCAATCGAGCTCTACGTGTGGCCGAAGCAACGAAAACTAAAGTAATTTAGATAGTTATACGGGTGTAGCACACAGCCTGTATGCATCCTAACGGCATTGCCCTACGCATGTTCCATGACTTGGCGAGGTGCAATAGTTGGGGCAGCGATTCGGATGGAAGATCCAGACGCCCTCCGAAATTCTAGGATCGAACTCGGCTGAGAAGGCGTTCGTCTGGCACAACGCCTTGCACTTCCTTGACAGCTCAGAAGCCGTTGTGATAGAGTCGCGATCCGCCAAGACCTGAGCAGCGCTTACACTCGGTACGGTTGACGAGGTCGAAATGGCACGCATCGAGTTGCACTGGGCTCGGGAGCCCCCCTCGCCCCCTCGCAGAAAACAGCCCTGGTTCAAATAATTCTCACGAGCTGTAATAAAAGTGAGCGACAAATTCTCCCTCGAAACGAGAAGAAATCTGAAGGCTCCTCTCAGCTCTGGGCCCCTTCGGGCATGCGCGGTGAAACGCATCATCTTCAGGACACAGTTGCATCTGGCTCTGCCTCAACACTGTTGAGTCAACAGCTCCGCTGAGATCAGCGCATTCACAGCTCGTAAGCAAGCTGCAGTGAATGGATTGTCCTTTTGGCATTCTCGTATTCACGACAGTTCTCACCTCGCAACAGAAGGGGCCAACATGGTTCTCGCCACCTCTCTCGGCATTCGTTGTGTTACACTGCATTTCGATACTCTCGAAAGCTTTGTCGAGATCACAGGAGCTCCCGTCCTCGGTGCAGAACTGGCTGTAGATATCCTGAGGGACAGGAGATCGTCGGGAGTTCTCACAGACCTCCGCAAGCCATCCGCTACGGGCTTCTAACTCGCTTCACCGAGAGTGGCTGCTAGCCGCTCACCTACTCGTCAGCTCAGGCCGAGGCTCATGAAGTTTACGATTCATCATACGTTTTTGCGAAGGGTTGACCAACCTTCGCTTGCTTGAAGCATCTCCTGTCGAGATCGCGCAGTACGTCCGTCTCTGCAATGCGAGTCTTCGACCAGGTCAAGCCACCCAGCAGTACGACCATGTCACCGGTGGCTGTGCTAGCATAATTCAATCTGACTTGGCACATTCGGAACAAATCTTTATGATGAAAGGGGCTATTTAATATCCGAGCTTTACTCCCGTCTTCGCGCTAGAATCCAATGGTTAGAGGCGACGAACCGTAGCCGATGATCCTCAGGACCAATCTCAGCTTCTTGAGATGAGTTCTCATCCGAAGAAACATGCGTCTTAACTACGGTGTCACAACACAAGAATGTAGAATAGTTCTACTAGGAATGAGTAGCGGTATTGGCACTGAGAATTTCTCACCGAGAAACCGCGCCAAGCTAGGATATTTCAGGGACAGACACATATGAAATTTCGGGACAGAATTTGTGTGCTGGATACTGCACTACGTAGTCGTATGTCCTACGTATGATAAGCTGCAGGTGGTGGCTTCGGTCCTCGTATTGTTCCGTCAATTCTGCTCCACTGCCTCGCTCCTCTAGGGGAGCGTTGGACGTCCAGAATCTGAGCGTTGCTGAGTAGAACGTGAAGCTGCGTTTAAGGCAGACTTCATTTCCATGTCACGACGATCCTCGTCGCTCGCTATGAACCGAGACCGCCGCCCGACGTTATGCTGCACTTAGCACTGCCATTTACTCACCCACATATCCTCGAAAAGTTCGTCATGATGCCTTCCTCCGATCATGAGCAACTGAGCGTCTCCTGTCTGGTCCCTCAAAGTCACTGCGGCCGCTCCGCGTCTGACCTGAGTGTCTCACTCGGGCCCGCCAAAGGTGTTTCTTGCGGAACTGATGTGCGAGGCTTCCCGGTACGAATAATGTTGTTGGATGTTACGAATAATGTTGCGGTCTGCTACAAGGGCATGTGGCTCAATACGTCTTCCGCCAGAGATTTTACGATTGTGGGGACTCAGACGAGCAGAGTGTCGGACGGGTTCCATCACGGAAAGAGAGCTACTTTCGGTTCCCGGGATCCACAGGCATCGGAAATGGACAAAAAGCACTCACGAAGGAGGCTAGCGTCACCGTAAGCTCTGACGCTAATCATTACTCGTGGCGTTGGTCTCTTCTCCGCTGTGAACACTTCCCTCCACAAGAGACCGGACGTGCTATAGTACCAGAGATCGTCCAAGTAATACCTATCGGGTACTGTCCGCAGACCCACGGCAAACCCCTGGTCTTACGGATAGGTAGGGTACGGATTGAGAGAAGCATTTTCGTTCGGATACGGGGACTCGTATGTCCTGAAGCCGCCAATCACCTGAGTATATACTCGGACCTTGATGAGGAATAAGTAGCGGAGCGGTGCTTCGGGCTCACGATTAAATCGCTGAGCGCCACCCGGTCCTCATCGCCGTCGTCTGCAGGATTCTGTACTGTACACATCGCGAAGTCACCTGAGGAAGAGCGTGGGAACCAAAGCCTCAGGAGAGGTCCAACCTCGTTCAACTGCTTGCTGCGAGGGATAACTTCCCTCGCTCACACTTCCCAAGTTAGAACTGCCTGAAAAGAGCGCGGCAATCCGGTCGATTTCCCGAGTATGGGAACTAACCCAAATCGGCGGTTCCATCTCGTGTGCCCTGCGGCCCATAGGTGTCCATTTCGGGCTTATCTTCTCGTAATTGAGACAGATCCGGCACCTAGAGCGAAGATGCTGAGTTCAGAGGGTCACGACGCCGATTGAGGGCATTCTAGACAGAGAGGTCGCTGCTCGTCAAGATATTTCTCACCACAGTTGTCTGTTGGTTTCCCAGATAATCTATAGCGCTCCGAGTGAAGTATCGATACCCCCGGGTCTCTTCAATCTCCCACGAGTCAGACGATGTTCGGTACCTCGACGAAGGAACTCGGACGCACAAGAACTTTCATTCTAGCCTAGTCCGCATTTTCCGATTCGCAACTATCTTCGGCACAGGTACGAGTGTCTTCAGCTTCCAGGCTCCCAGCGTTTAGCACTTCCAGCGTGCCTTTACTTGGGCTTCTAGCAATGGACTGGGATGATGGCGGTTTCTCGGCGGAGAAGTATCGTCTCATCTCCCTATCTGTGATAACGTGGCCACACAATCCACGTGGCTTCTAGGGCTAGCTGCTCTTGTCCCTGTAGTGATGCTTAATACTACGACTCCCAATGAGAGCCACAAGAGTCTCTTATCAGAACCGCTGTTGTCGTGTAAGTGATTACACCATCACGTGGTAAACCGGCAAGTAAAGTTCCACGGCACTTCGCTTACACCAGCAAAGAGTTCTCCCATTTCCCAACAACATTGCCACCAAAAACGAAGATCAAATCTCCCGAGGGGGCTGCTTCCATGCGATGCCGGAATCTGACGCAGGCGTTATTCGGTCAATCCGGATTTACGCGTTGCTACCTGCCACCATACTTGCAATCTTTCATTCTCACCCACCGAGAAGGACGTCTACTCCGCCAATCACTAAGTGGTGTCATCGTTGGCCAGTATCTAGCATTCAATCTTCATTATCGGGGCGCCTTATCGCCGGGACCCACGCTGTAGGAGCCCAAGGGACCTCGATTCTCCACATATCGCTGCAGAGGCCATTGAGACAGTTCATGCTCATACCACCGTAGATGTACATATACCTAGGCCGCCAAATACGTTGCGAAACGACCACTCCATACCGACGCTCAATTACGCAGAGGGTGGCCGCGGAAGTCTAGCAGAATAGCGAGTCGCCAAGGCCAATAACGCAATATGAGAAATGAGCCGCACTGTCATCGTAAGCAACGGTGAGAGAGCGATCGTGTCGACTGTGCAATTAGACTCGATTCGTGCGTATCCGTTTTTTAGCTGGAAAAGCCCCCCACCCGGCGGGCCGCCAAGAAGGTCCTCTACACTTACTGTCGGCGGACATTGTCAGGATCAACGACAGCATCCAAGATGACCATCGCCGCCGAATGGCCGTATCTTCCGTGAGGGACACCGACCTCCTCTCCAGACGAATCGTCAACCGACGACTAAAAAGGCGAGGAGGTCGTGGCCAGGAGCTAAATTATCAAAGAATTTATTCACGTCAGGATAGTCAAGCTCACTGGCGGCCTCAGTGAACAACCAGGCTCGGCCGATCGATTTGTGCGGACAAAATCCCAGGGACAAGGAAGACAGCGAAGGGCAGATATGTGAACCGTGGCGTATCTTCGTGTTCTCCCAGCTCACCAGAGGTTTGATAAAGTCCCATTGGTTTTCCACAAAGTCATATCTCCAAAGCTCTTCGCTCTGATACCTATGGATGGCGCCATGCGATCTGCAGCTTCTTGCGTGCTACAGAGCCTGACTCAAGGCATCCGCGGAGCTCCTCGTCGATGTTGGGCTCTTTCATGAGGATTTCCTCGCAGTGATTGTACAGACTTTTTCCCTTGTATTCTCTGTTCTCGAACGTTCGCCCGCCGAAGACCAGCGAGTATCTTCAAAGCGGTCGTATCCCAGATGCCTTCGAGCGCTCATCTTGTGCGCATTGGTAGAAGCTCCTCCTCAAGATCATCACGACAAAATGGGTCTTCAACTCTCAATCAAGCTATCCGAATCGGGGTCTTACTGGGAAAATTCCCCAGTCAGGCCCGGATCGGATCGAGCTTTCCAAGGGGACGATATTCATGAACCAGTGCTGATATCTAGTTCACGTCATCTTATCTTATCGTCACTTTGAAGCGTCTATGGTAAACTGAGTTTGCTAAATTCTTAAACACACGCGACTTCACCTCTTACGGCCGATCGAAAGGTATCCTCTTTCCATGCTCATCATGCGTTCTCAGGCACATACGACGCTGAGAGGTCGAAACATCGAAGGCCAGAGAAAGTCGGCGACCAACAAATAGTCATTCATGGGAGAGCCTCTGATGTTCCTCGGTTCTCACTGAGCTACATAATGCAGCCTACATTTGTTCCTTTCACGAAGGTCAGTTATGCAATCGCCTGGCTCGCTTTTTCGAGAACGTACAGTACGGGTAATCTCGAGGTCGCAGAGCATTGGCACAACTATCGCGGTTTTTGGAGTGCGAGACTTGGACCCCAACGCTGTTGAGTCAACAGCAAGCTTGTAGCTACGTAGGCTCCACCCGGTCGTAGTAGGGCTTACCTCTCCACAACAGTAAGGTGGGCATTCGATATCGTGGTGGTCAAACATAGGAAAAGACTCACCGTCGTCCATCTCGAAGTACGGCAACGACCAGAACTCGGGCTGGGCCGTGTCGAAGTATCTGGGCGCGGCAGGAGTCAGAGCAGTGTTTCCGATAGCCACGAGAGGGGGGCGCCCTTCCAGACGTCCCTATTTGGCACATTTCACGACGTTCCATGAGTGCTAGTGAAGCGATCTGTGAATTCGGGTAACATTCTCGATGAGAGTATCTTGAAGATTCTATCACAGTACCGCGACTTTGCAATACTCTCTCATTCCAGATGCGATTCGGTTTCTGTGATTCTATCATCGGCTTGCAAGGCATGCAAAAGATCAAGCTTCTTCAGGAGCTTGAGCTGAACTCCGTCAGCATAGCAGCACCGCCCACATAACACGATCGTACTCTGTCTTCACTAGCGTCTCGCTACCGACTGCAATTCTCTTGACTGTTCCTCATTTTGCCTTGTCTATCACAATCAGTATGAGCCCAATCTTATCATGTTGCCTTCTATTGTTTCAACGATGTAGTGCGCTGAGAGGTGTGTGTGAGTTTATAGTCCAACGCCGGTTCCGACCCAGTTCAGACTCTTGCCCATTTGCTATGTTGGGAATTCACAGTAGGCCTTACTGAGTAGGGTATATGCCAGAGATAACGTTTTTCCGAAAACCGACACTCTTCTGCAGCACGACTATTCGTCTATTCAATTTCGAAGCTGTCGAGGTTTCTCACCTAGCGTTGGCCCACGAATCTTCCATTCCCGCTGGCGCCATGCAAGAGGTATCTTCGATGCACTCTGGACCGCATGTCCGTGCAACCACCCCTGCGAACGATTTGCAAAGCGTTGGATGATCTTTGACGTCCCTCTCGAAATTCCAGCTCCTGAGAAAAAGACTTTCATCCCAATTCTCGTCCTAGTCAGACCAGTAGTTCGGAGCCACTGCAGCCTGGCTTTCAACTCACTTATACAAGACGGCCGTGTGGGCGAATCTCGCGCTCGGCGCGATATTTATCCTATCACATGCGATCGCACCAACGCACTCCGGGTCGTGCTTGCGCCAGGCCTCCTGAGGGAAACTGGAGAGCCAGATGATACTCTATAGCCCGGTCGCGAGACTCGATACCTCCTGAACTCCCATGGATCTTCTGACGGTGTCGACGGAAGCAACCAAGTCACCCTGAGACAATGTACTCTCATGAACGTTCTCACTTACAATATTCGTTCGCAGATTAAGTAGTGTCTGCAAGAGAGGGCCTCTCTGAGAGGTGCATCCTCACAAAGGACTTAGTCGAAAGGAGTATGCCCCATTCATTCGTTTGAACTTCAAGTTTACTTCAAACTTTGAAGTACTCACCTAGGCCAGCCCTCGGCTATAGGTGGTGTGGTGAGATTGAACTTGAGCTGATCGTCAGAAGCTCGGGACGCAAGGTACATAGGCCACTTCTCGAGGTGATATCGCACGGCGTATTCGCTGAAGCTGAAGCGTCGCAAAGCGCGAGGGCCAAGATTCTCACGTCAGGTTGGAATGGCTGTAGAGCGTATGCGTGAACTCGAAGCATCCTTTCACCTGTTGGGTAGAGAATCCGGGGTTTCGAGAGTTCAACGGCGAATGCCTTAGCAGTGGTCAACTATCCTAGCGTGCTATAGTCCGTCTACGTTCGGCTGACCTCATAAATGACTGGATCGCAGACGGGGATCGTGATATTAGAGCTGATGCCGGCAAACCACTCCATCTCCTTGTACAGCACTGGAGGCTCGACCTCAGCCGCTTGATACTGAGACGGAGAGAGTGAACGGTGTAACTAGAAGATTGTCACTCTTGAGCTGTCACGGTCTTCTTGAAAATTGAAAATTGAAAATCTTGAAATTCGGTTCAGTGCCTCAGCGATGGTTGAGAGATCCAAGATCAGATGCAGAGTCGACGAAGTTTCCGGGGGGTCGACTGACATTGGGAAAGTTGAGAGTCTCATTCCGGAAGTCTCGCCAGCGCTCGTGGAGTAGCACTAAGCTTCGGTAATATTCTCGTCCAATCACCCACCAAAGCAAGGGTACTGTTTCGCTGCCGTAAAGGTACCTGAACATCAAAGGAGTCACAATCGCACAGAGCACTCACCAGTGCGATTAGCACCGAGCCACCGAGCGCTATGCAGGGCGAAACAAAAAATGTGAGTTTAACCTTTGATATTCATCTCACGCCAACTCTCAGAGACCACGCAGCCACCTCAGCGCAGCGACAGTGGACAGTCTATGATGGGATGAGTTCTAAGATCTCTTTCAACAAACCGAACGTTGCCTGCGGTCGAGATCTCCTTGGTCTGGGACCAATGGTCTCGGATCAAAGGGTAGAGCAAAGATCGAAGGATCACCACCCCGATTATAGACTTTCCTAAACCCCGGACATTTCACTAGCTTACGTATTCTCAGAATCTCTGAGCCCAGTTATATAGCTAGCCGGGAGTATCTAAGACCATCCGTTGCCTCAAACGTCGATCGTTGATGGCGAACGAATGCGGTTCGAGGTAGCGCGTCGAGTCGCGGAATCCTACATGGCCGTCGAATATGATGTTTGTCCGCGAGACGCAAACTTGCACCGTGTCTGCGATGGTCCTGAGAATCAACGTGAGCAATTTGCCCGCTGGACTTCACAAAAGACAACTCCATTGAACTCGAACGGCAGGTCTTCGGAAGTTTGCCTCCCAAGGATACTGGCGATACTCGCGAAAGCAAGTTATCTGCTCTCCGAGAGCGTATCAACAACGGAGAATCTCCGGAGATCTCGGAGATCAAGTTCGGAGTCCCTTCGTGGCAGAAAATCTGTTCGCCGCGAGGCTCCAATTCGTAGAGCTCGCACACTCTCATAGCATTTAGGAAAGGATGCGGAAGACACTGCAATAATCCATTCGATTTGTCGAGGAAAGGGCTCGCTCGAAATCGGAGACTTCACCTCAAATGAGCATTGTTGCGCCATTGCGGCAACCATGCTGGGTTCGCTCGATCCTCGCCAGGCAATTGTGTCGGTAGGATCACTGCAGATGGCATCACAATGCAGCTTATCTGGTCATCACTCACTTTCTGTCGGGGACTCAACGGAGTTGGTTCCAGAACTTGCGTTCCACGCCGACGAATTCGTCGAGTTCGATGATATATTTGCCGCCGGCCGGGTTAAGTTAACAAGCGGCTGCACACTGCTATTCATCGCTACCCACGATGAAATGTTCGTGAAAGTGCTTATGTTTGCCGTTGTTGCGTTCGTGGGAGTCGTCAAAGTTGAATTGTGGAAGTTTATCGTGGTGTTGCCTGAGAAACTACGCTCTTCGATTGCAACAGCGCATCTTCCTACTCTCGGCGAACGTCCTTAACACCAATCATATTGGATCAACGGGATTCTCAGTGACGATTTCTCACCACCACGAAAGAAAAAAGAAGTTCACTTGACACGGGAATTCATTCGCATTCTGGAACGTCTGAAATCTTCTGCTCAAACACAGACTGTTCTGACGGGCCACTCGAGAGCCCTCGAAGAACTGCTCTTCGCAAAACGAAATCCGCGAAACTTGAGGAGCATGAGACCGCCTACCAGAATCGGTGCTATTCCATATCGTTGCGTTGGATGTCACATTCGGATGGATGCTCGGTGTAATCGAGGCACTCGAAGCTGAAAACTGATGAGTGTATCTGTCGTACGCTACTGTATTCCTTTACCTGAGCGGCGTTGAAAGTATCTATAAGAACCAACAGTAGGCAGCGAAGATTCGCCAAGAAGTGTCAACCTACTCTTCGCAAGTTCCGTCCATCCGCAAATCTACGACAGTGTCGAATGACAGGATTTTCTGAGCTTCTTCAATCGGACCTTCAAAGCGATGACCAAGCATTGAGCAAGCTATTCTCGCTACACCCTTCGCTAGATAGGGTTCGTTCAAGGCCAGGGTCTCATCACGAGCGTACATTACTTGAAGCACTTGTCAAGCTAAGGCGCCGAGAACGTCACTGCCACAGGCATTGGTTGACTTGAATCAATGGGGAATGGTCGCGAGGCGAATTGATGTGGTCCCCGGAATTTTTGCTCCAGCAGCCAGGAACGACGTCAGAGGTTGACAGCGATTCACTTTTGCTGAGCGGTTCACTTCTGGTCTCATACCACGGAAAACGGTAATTGCAACTCACCTCCACGATCAAGGGCAACTGCAAGTCGACCCGTGACGTCTGCCTTAGTCGCCTCCCAATTATCAGTTTCAACATTATAACTAAGATAAGCAACGCTGAACTGAGGCAGCTTGATAACCCAAACTCACACAGCTGCTATCAGAGCAATAGGATCGCCGACGGGCCGAATCACAACCGGCGGGTTGAGAACTCTTGCTTCTAAGTGTGCAGTCAAATTCTTGTCTTCTGAACCTTCCCTCAGAGTATCTAACCCGGAAACCTGATGGACGAGAAATTGCTACGCTCCGGCAGTGCGATTAAAACTCTACGATGGCGGGGCGCATGAGGACACAAATTATGCGTTGTATGATAAAATGCTGAACAGTGAAGAATGCGGTATGCCAGTGCCAACATTAGGCCTTTTATCACCCCGTTGGCCAAGCACTAGGATAAGTACTGTAGAGAAGACCTTGGCAATTCTCGAGATCATGGTGAAGAAAAGAACTACTGAGGAGAAGCGTGCCAATGTCTTGATACTGGTAACCGCTAGGAACTCAAGAGGTGTATGATTAGTAGAATCCGGATATTATATCGCTATTCTTAGCAGGCTGCTAACTTTGCAATACGAAGCTGAAGCGGAGGAGCATAACTTTTTCAAGGGTACAGCCGTCGATTGGACGACCAGAAGGTCGACCAAGGGTGCTATTGACGGAGCGAAACAGAGTTTTATCTCTGGGGAACCTTCATTCTTTTTCATGTTCCTCGGCCAAGGATATTTACCGAGAAGTTCTCGGCAAATAGTAGGTTCTCGCTGTTCTCGGCGAGAACAGCCTTCCAATAGAGGTAACCTTCAGCGAACGGGAGCCTTGCAGCAAGCCGGTCATATTCATCGGCACCGGGCATGATAAGGCTCACTAGGTAAATCCGTTCTCGAAACGGATTGGTGATTG
Organism: Perkinsus olseni; assembly: GCA_013115135.1. Lineage (NCBI taxonomy): Eukaryota > Perkinsozoa > Perkinsida > Perkinsidae > Perkinsus > Perkinsus olseni. The sequence goes on along the minus strand of JABANP010000083.1, from coordinate 141,780 downwards.
CAAGCGAGATCTGAAAGGGACTCTCCGTCGGAGAGTCTTCCAGGAGCCGGAGTTCAACAGTAGCTTTCAACTGGATTATCCCTCATGAGCTGCAATTCGCCTGATCTGATCAGGCTGACCAAACCTGGTAGACACGATGAGTCATCGTCGATGACCAAATAGGTTTCGGAGAAGTTACACTTCTTCTCAACTCATCAACGATCGTATGGTTTGCAACTTCAACCTAGCAGAGAACAGCAGGTTGCTACCAGCAGTACAACGTACTTGTATTATCAGTGACTGTGACAGTCACTAATAATACAGTCGACAGTCAGACTGTCGACTCGACAGCTTCCTGGAGCGTATTGTCTTCTGTGCGCGCACGCTGGAAGTTGTCATGAGTATCTTAGTCCATATCTTGGGATGAACGGCATCATTTGACACCCATACGATTCGAATGTTGCTCGATACATCGACCAGTACGGGGTACTGTTAGCCAAGTCCATCTGCTGGGCAGATTCTGCTCAAAGGCCGCCGGCTTGCTCGCCAATACATAGTGGCGTCACGAGCAATCGTCGAGAATGCAGGAGCTGCAGAAATTGACGAGCACAGCAGACTGCTGACCTGAGCCGCTGGAGTTAAGCGTAGCTGATGTGTATACGCGTCAAACGATCGATTACAGTTGGAACCTCCCTAGGTTTCTTTTGTTGACTCCCTGCCAACTCCGCCGCCGGTGGACCGCCCGCCCCAGCCTAGGAGTTCTCTCATGTATTGTATCTGCTTTTGAGCTCTTGCTGCCATTTCCTTTGTCGTCGACGACCTATACCATTAATCGACGTCCCAAACACTATCCCACAGCAGGTGACACAGTGGAGCCAAGTGCATACGTGCGATTCGTCCCACACAGCTTAGGATCAATGATTTAACGCAGCTTAGATCAGTCGAATTTCTTGAGCTATGTCCTCTTTCCGCTTTACATAAAGAGCCGATACCTTCCACATTCAAATCGAAGGGCGGAATTTGATCTCTCAACTGCTACATGTAGCGCCGCTGGTGCCATAGTCGATCCTCATTTGGCTGAAAGTGACTGTAGTCGGGACTGATCATCAGTCACTGATGACACTTTTACCCTTGTTGGGGTTTTAACGAGTTCACTATCAGGTTCAAGTTTTTCTTACCAACATGAACTCCCCTGTCGTGGCTGCCCTGCTCATCATCACTCTTGTCGTTGCTATTCAAGACGATGATCCTCAGGATGCCGCTGTGAAGAAGTTCGACTTCCCGGTTGCCCAGGATGGCGACGCAAGGAAGCGCTACTTGTTCCATGATGACTCAGTCGTCAGTGCTCTAGATCACTTCACCGGTCGTTCTCTGACAAGCGATGCTCTTCGCCTCCTTCAAGGCGGAGCCGGTGGTGCTGGTGGAGCTGGTGGTAATGGCGGCGAACTCGGTCCTGGCGGAGCCGGTGGTGCTGGCGGAGCCGGTGGTAATGGTAACGCTAACAATGCTGGCGGGGCTGGCGGTGCTGGCGGCCGCGGTGGAACTAATAATGGCGGCAGAGGTGGTGCAGGCGGCAGGGGCGGGAGTGCCGGCGACAACGGTGCAGGCGCTAGGGGCGGAAATGGCGGCAGCGGTGCGAATAATAACGGTGGGGCTGGCGGTGCTGGCGGAGCCGGTGGCAGTGACGACGGAGGCGCGGGTGGTGATGGTGGCAACGGTGCCCCTAATGGTCGCCTCCTTCAAGGCGGAGCCGGTGGTGCTGGTGGAGCTGGTGGTAATGGCGGACCAGACGGTGCCGGCGCAACCGGCGGCGATGGCGGAGCCGGTGGTAATGGTAACGCTAATAATACTGGTGGGGCTGGCGGTGCTGGCGGCCGCGGTGGAAATAATGATGGCGGTGCCGGTGGTGATGGCGGCGCAGGTGGCGGTGCGGGCGACAACGGTGCCGGTGCCGCCGGTGGTGATGGTGGTGCTGGTGGTGAAGGTGGCGCTAATGGTGGTGGCGGGACAGGCGGTGATGGCGGCCGCGGTGGAAGTAATAACGGCGGCAGAGGTGGTGCAGGCGGGAGGGGCGGGGCAGGCGGCGACAACGGTGCAGGCGGAAGAGGCGGAGATGGCGGCAGGGGTGCGAATAATAACGGTGGGGCCGGCGGTGCTGGCGGAGCCGGTGGCAGTGACAACGGAGGCCCGGGCGGTGATGGTGGCAACGGCGCCCCTAACGGCCGCATTCTCTTATCCGTATAAGAAGTTCTGGCGTAGGGATAAGAAGAGTAGCATCGTAATTTGATGCCTCGACGGTTCACTCCAAGCTGAACACCTCAGCGAAGTGGATCCGTCTATTTATTTCGATACTAATCATTCAGTTCTTCTTTCACGAAGCAAGCTTGTTACAAGCTGCTTGTACGATCATTTCCTCTTTAGCTTTGGCTGTGCTATAGGGTTGGCACAATGCTGGGGTACATCGATTATTGATTCGCGTTTACCTCATTAGTTTTTTGCTCGTTTTACCTTGACTCCATTTTGTGTTGCGCAAGTCACTGATAATATTGGTGGGTGAAGGCTCAAAAAGGCATATCACAGGCACTCCGCGATTAAGTACCTGGAAGTGGACTCCTATGATACGACCCTTCACGCTAGCGCTGCGCTAGGGTTGATTGAAGAGAAAGCTGCAGTCGCTGCGGGTCAGGGACAGAATTGGCGGTTCAGTGCGCCGAATCGGGAAAACCTAAGAGGAATGAGCTTACGCCCCCGATGACCGGGGCCCGATCACTTGCACTATCATGGCTTGCGGCCGCTGCAATGCGGTGTAAGCCTTGCACCTTAGGGTGAGCCTCAGCATGATAGGGAGGATCATGACGGACCAACCGTGCATTCCGGTGAGCGCTGTCAAGGCGGAAGACGCCGGTTTTCAATCACAGATCACTTCAACGGTTGAAGACTTCAACTAGAAGTTCAACCGACTGGGTATCCCAAATTTCGGACGACGTGGCCTTCTGATCAAACAGCTTCCTCGCACGGGATGAGCTGAGACCTTCCGTCAGGAGGTCGACGTTGAGAATACTGGTTGTGAAGATGATCTTTTGGGGTTGGCCGCCGAAGTTATTGAGAGACGCCCGAATAGGATACTGAAGAATACTATTAATAATACTATCCAGTCAGGAGCTATATGCAGGTGAGATGCCTGCCACAGGCAGCCTGCGTCGGCCACTTGCTGATGCACCCCTTGAAGACCGTCAGCAGTAAATGTGGCAAACAGGCAGCTGGTGTCATCAAGATCGCCCTCGATGGTCGTGCGTCTCAACTAGTGTATTCTACCGTAGAATTTCTACGGCTGATGATCGACAATGTAACGATCGTCGTTGAACGATGATGATCTTGTCGCTGCACTGCGGACTAACTCCGGTGTGGGCGAGCTTGATGCTTGGCGGGCTTCATTTAGGCGTGAGATGAAGATCAATAAGGTTCCAGTCTGGAACTTCCAGATCAGGATCCGATCCTGAGGATCGATTAGGCTGAAGTGCTCGCAAGCTGCTGCAGTTCCAGCCAATCCCACGTGGGCAGGGGTCAAGCTGGCAGCGACTCGCTGCTTGCGATGACGAATGCAGAGTTGGAGGTATTTCGCGGGGGTCTTAGAGCCGTCCGCGCCACCTAGTAGGCACTCGCATCGCCAGGTCCCTGGCTGCGGCTGAGTTAAGAATCTCAACTCTGCCGCAGCCAGGGACCTGGCTTAAGAACGTCATACCACACGCACAAATCGTGCGATAAGCCCGGCAGGATGTCTACCCGATGAATCCGTAGGGCTTCGACACCAGTGAGGGAAGCACGCTCCCATCTCAGGTGTCTCAGTCGATTCAACTTGGCCAGCGCTTCAGACACCTTCGGACGAATATGGTGTTGAAACGTTAGCCGTTGATCTATCCAGACCCCAAGGACCCGCAGTCCCTTGACGACCTGTATCGGCACGTTTTGCAAGGTGAGTTACGCATCACTGTGGTGGCGAAGATCACTCTTCGAGCCACTAACAATGCCCCTGATGCGATTCAGTGTGTGGATGCGTATATCATGATAATTCATCATCCCAGCCCTCTTGGAATTGAGGGACATGGCTGCCCAGCGACGGACCTTGCTACGGGACGCGGACTGCGGTGGCCTCGAGTCGTAACCTTGCAGTAAAGGGAGGGAGCTCCGTGGCAGTGCCACGGTGGCACTGACGTAATGGAGTGATGGAAATGTTTTCCGCTCCTGAGGAGTGACCCCACTATGGCCCATAGTCTATGGGAGGCCAGAGCTCAATACTGAGGGTCGGTACTATTATACTATAATTATACTCTGCTATTAGCAGAGCGCGAAAGGGCTATGCCAACTGTCGCGGGAACGCGAACGGGTTACACGATCTTCACTGTCAGGGAGTCGGTGAACTCCGAGTGGAGCGGCGAAGTGTTGGAAGCTGGCATTCCATACCACTATAACTGAGAGCGAAGTGTCGGACATTTTCAGGGACTCAAGGGGTCCAGAAGATTCTGTACAGTACAGACTGTACTCAAGGTGGCAGAGATGGCAAAAGGGCAGACAGATTGTCATGTCTCTCTAGAGTATCACAGTGATACTATCACCGAGCTGGTCAGGCAGTACTGGGTGCCGTGGCACTGCGACGCTGGGGCTCTTGTTAGCCCTCTCGCTGGGTGGTATGCTTGGAGAAGATCATCAAGCGACGCCACTGGCGTTCATGATGCTTGCTTCGGTGTTGATCTCCGGAGGGGGGTTCCTCCCGGTCGTATTGAGTGGTCACAGTCTGTGACCACAGTCCATGGTTCACTACCTCTGTGACGATGACATGGCGCCACAGTCGAGCGGTTGATAGTGCCGTGGTGACACCGTGATGGTGATTATGGCAGCTGTAAGAGCTGAGATGTCCCCGTGACCGTGTCACACAGCTGAGTGTCACTCAGTGAGTGAGAAAGATGTCTCGGATACGGCCTACTTGCGACTTCGGTTGGCTACACTGACTCAGTGCCTTGGTTCCCAGTCAGTGCCTAGATTTCTGGTCGTGTGGCGCTCCCTTTGAGCAACACTGGGCCATCGGGCGCTCAGCCGAACCCAATGAGGGTCAATACGGGTGATTTATAATCTTAGGAGAGCCTGGGCGAGATACGCAGTACGCGAACGGGACTCGTGATGTCACCTGAGTCATCTTCTCGCTGTCTCCTAGAGTTCTCTCCATAAAAATCGTCACATTCACTTCTGCACACACAGTGAATGCCTCATTCTAGCACAGACGCTAATTCTCTCGCGCTTCTATTCACTGCGCATTGTCCTGTGATGATTATGTTTTCTCCTTTGCCTCTCCGCAAAACTTCGTGTGGGGTTTGTAAGTACGTTCGGTCGCTGCGACCAGTGGCTTCAAGTGCGCGCGTGCGATCTGTCCCATACAGCTTGAGGTAATCGATTTCACGCAGTTGAAAACACTCTCATTTTCGGAACGCTTGTCTTCTCCTTGCCATACACCGGGAGCAGACGTCTTCCTAATTCGAATCGAAAAGCAGAATTACACCTGTCGACTGCTTCATGAAATTCCGCCGGAGCCATAGTCGATTCTCAGTCACCTGACAATAACCGTAGTCGGGACTGATGACACTTTTACCCTTGTTGGAGTTTTAACGAGCTCACTATCAGGTTCAAGTTTTTCTTCTTAACACATGAACTACCCTATCGTGGCTGCCCTGCTTGTCATCTCTCTTGTCGTTGCTATTCAAGACGGTGATCCTCAGGATGCCGCTGTGAAGAAGTTCGACTTCCCGGTTGCCCAGGATGGCGACGCAAGGAAGCGCTACTTGTTCCATGATGACTCAGTCGTCAGTGCTCTAGATCACTTCACCGGTCGTTCTCTGACAAGCGATGCTCTTCGCCTCCTTCAGGGCGGAGCCGGTGGTGCTGGTGGAGCTGGTGGTAATGGCGGCCCCCTCGGTCCTGGCGGAGCCGGTGGTGCTGGCGGAGCCGGTGGTAATGGTAACGCTAACAATGCTGGCGGGGCTGGCGGTGCTGGCGGCCGCGGTGGAACTAATAATGGCGGCAGAGGTGGTGCAGGCGGCAGGGGCGGGAGTGCAGGCGACAACGGTCCAGGCGGTAGGGGCGGAAATGGCGGCAGCGGTGCGAATAATAACGGTGGGGCTGGCGGTGCTGGCGGAGCCGGTGGCAGTGACGACGGAGGCGCGGGTGGTGATGGTGGCAACGGTGCCCCTAATGGTCGCCTCCTTCAAGGCGGAGCCGGTGGTGCCGGTGGAGCTGGTGGTAATGGCGGCGAACTCGGCCCTGGCGGAGCCGGTGGTGCTGGCGGAGCCGGTGGTAATGGTAACGCTAACAATGCTGGCGGGGCTGGCGGTGCTGGCGGCCGCGGTGGAACTAATAATGGCGGCAGAGGTGGTGCAGGCGGCAGGGGCGGGAGTGCCGGCGACAACGGTGCAGGCGCTAGGGGCGGAAATGGCGGCAGCGGTGCGAATAATAACGGTGGGGCTGGCGGTGCTGGCGGAGCCGGTGGCAGAGACGACGGAGGCGCGGGTGGTGATGGTGGCAACGGTGCCCCTAATGGTCGCCTCCTTCAAGGCGGAGCCGGTGGTGCCGGTGGAGCTGGTGGTAATGGCGGCGAACTCGGTCCTGGCGGAGCCGGTGGTGCTGGCCGAGCCGGTGGTAATGGTAACGCTAACAATGCTGGCGGGGTTGGCGGTGCTGGCGGCCGCGGTGGAACTAATAATGGCGGCAGAGGTGGTGCAGGCGGCAGGGGCGGGAGTGCCGGCGACAACGGTGCAGGCGCTAGGGGCGGAAATGGCGGCAGCGGTGCGAATAATAACGGTGGGGCTGGCGGTGCTGGCGGAGCCGGTGGCAGTGACGACGGAGGCGCGGGTGGTGATGGTGGCAACGGTGCCCCTAATGGTCGCCTCCTTCAAGGCGGAGCCGGTGGTGCTGGTGGAGCTGGTGGTAATGGCGGCCCCCTCTGTCCTGGCGGAGCCGGTGGTGCTGGCGGAGCCGGTGGTAATGGTAACGCTAACAATGCTGGCGGGGCTGGCGGTGCTGGCGGCCGCGGTGGAACTAATAATGGCGGCAGAGGTGGTCCAGGCGGCAGGGGCGGGAGTGCCGGCGACGACGGTCCAGGCGGTAGGGGCGGAAATGGCGGCAGCGGTGCGAATAATAACGGTGGGGCTGGCGGTGCTGGCGGAGCCGGTGGCAGTGACAACGGAGGCGCGGGCGGTGATGGTGGCAACGGCGCCCCTAACGGCCGCATTCTCGTATCCGTATGAGAAGTTCTGGCGTAGGGACAAGAAGAGTAGCATCGCAATTTGATGCCTCGACGGTTCACTCCAAGCTGAACACCTCAGCGAAGCGGATCCGTCTATTTATTTCGATACTAATCATTCAGTTCTTCTTTCGCGAAGCAAGCTTGTTAAAAGCTGCTTGTACGATGATTTCCTCTCTAGCTTTGGCTGTGCTATAGGGTTGGCGCAATGCTGGGGTACAGCGATTATTGATTCGCGTTAACCTCATTAGTTTTTTGCTCGTTTTACCTTGACGCTCAGTTTTGTGTTTCACGAGTCACCGATTGTATCGGATATGATCACAGTTTTGAGAGCTCAAGAGAATAAATGATTTATTATAAATCGCCATCATAAGCTGTGGTGACGGCGGTAATGACGGCCGCATAATGCGGCCGTCATTACCGCCGTCGCCACCGCCGCCACCGAATGCGGCCCGCATTCTCGTAACGACCGCATTCTCTTCTCCGTATGAGGAGTAATGGTGTAGGGACAGGAAGACGCGCATCGCAATTTGGTTCCTTTACGAGTCACTTCAAGCCGGGTACTATAAGATGTGATTCAGTGACTGAATTTCAGTCTCTTTATTAAGATGATCATCAGTTGAGTCCGGTAACCGGACCCGGTTGTAGCGTATAGAATCGTAGCCCCGATTCGGGAGGAGATTATCAGAAGCAGGTGGCCCGGAAGCGAGAAAGATGTAGCCACTGGCTACTAGCCAGTACTGTGCAAGTCGGCGACGTCGTGCCGAGGCATGACGGCATTTAGTCGAGATCCATGTCCAACGACCATCCCGGAGCAGGCACCTTAGTTGCCACATCAGTGGCAGCCACTGCGGGTCGGTAGGCGAACAAATTACGGTGCACGACTGGATACATGATATCACGATCGGTAATCCCAGGCCCCTCCAGGTCGGACCACTTTCCCCGCGGCCCAGGTCACACACTTGTAGGTGGGTAGGTAAATGACTCCTCACTGAGCGGTCAAGGTACCACGAGGATCCTATGTCATAGTAGGCCCGGCACGCCAGTGGCGTGCCGCCACGGTGAATAATGTTTGTAGCTTACAGAGCTGTCCACCTCACCGTATGCTGAACAGACTGAACATAACTGGAGAGCATAAGGAAAACTCAAGAGAGTCCAAGTGCGGTGAGTAATTGGCGAGTAGTTCCGTTTTTAGCTAAACGCTAGAACACGGAACGCTCCGTGCACGCGTGCTTCACGAAGACTCTTGCACTCGAAGGCTTCGAGTCGAAGCCACGGAACTACTGTCCAATCACTGCTGGGATCGGCTCAGGGTTCCGGTGTCGAAGCGATTGGGAATCTATGGTGTGTTGTCGCATATTGAGTTCTCAACGACACTACTTATCATAGTGTCCCCATCACTCTTGACTGCGCGACCCGGTGACGCAGCCAGGTGAGGTATACATCCCATGGACGGGCTTCCTACCTTTTTGGCCGGTGCCTCGGCTTCCAGGCATGACGTTTGAGTGGTACTGGGCTCTCCGACACTGCGTCTTCCTAATCCCGAGAAGAGTCGATGCGGGTCATTTGAGACCTGAGGGAGGTCTAGGCAAGCTATCCTGTACGTGCACGGAGCTAGTAATGTCCCGTGAGCTGTCTCCGCGCTACCTTCTGTGTTCTCTCCATAAATTCCTTCACGTTCACTCGTACGCTCAGCAGGCGCCTATCCTTCAACGCTGTTACGTTCCTGCTTATACTTCTACGATCATTTCGCGTGATTTTTTCTATTCAAGAATACGTTTCGAGTTCATAAATAAGTTCGGTCGATTCGACCGGTGGCGCCAACTGCATGCGTGCAGTCTGTCCCATACAGCGTGGGATGATCGATTATAACTCAGCGTGAAACATGCTCATCTTCGGCATATATTTCATCCAGGCCGCTTGTGCCAACAAGCGTGGATTTCATTCACCTGGCAATAACTCCGGTCGGGAAGTAGCCTTTCATAAGAGCTTTGACGAGTTCACTATTAGGTTCAAGCTTGTCACATGAACTCCCCTTTCGTGGCTGCTCTGCTCATCATCTCTCTCGTCGTTGCTATTCAAGACGATGATCCTCAGCATGCCGCTGTGAAAATGTTCAGCGTCCAGGCCCCCCAGGATGACGACGCGAGAAAGCGCTACTTGCTCCATGATGACTCCGTCATTGGTGCTCTAGATCTCGGTCGCTTCCTGTCTAGCGATGCTCTTCGCCTCCTTCAAGGCGGTGCCGGTGGTGCTGGTGGTAACGGCGGTAATGGCGGACCGGACGGTCCTGGCGGCAACGGTGGTGCTGGCGGTAATGGCGGTAACGGCAACGGCCATTTTGCTGGCGGGGACGGTGGTTCTGGTGGCCGCGGTGGCAGCAATCAGGGCGGCAACGGCGGTCCAGGCGGCAGGGGCGGCGCAGCCGGCGAAGACGGTCCTGGCGGCAGGGGTGGCTCGGGCGGCAACGGTGCTGACAACAATGGCGGGCGCGGCGGTCCAGGCGGCAACGGTGGCAGTGACGGCGGTGGCGATGGCGGTGGCGATGGCGGTGGTGGTGGCAACGGCGCCCCTAATGGCCGCCGCCTTCAAGGCGGTGCCGGTGGTGCTGGTGGTAACGGCGGTAATGGTGGCCACGCCGGTCCTGGCGGCAACGGTGGCGCTGGCGGTAATGGCGGCAACGGCAATGGCGATTTTGCTGGCGGGGACGGCGGTTCTGGTGGCCGCGGTGGCAGCAATCAGGGCGGCAACGGCGGTCAAGGCGGCGGGGGCGGCGCAGCCGGCGGAGACGGTCCTGGCGGCAGGGGTGGTTCGGGCGGCAACGGTGCTGATAACAATGGCGGGCGCGGCGGTCCAGGCGGCAACGGTGGCAGTGACGGCGGTGGCGATGGCGGTGGTGGTGGCAACGGCGCCCCTAATGGCCGCCGTCTTCAAGGCGGTGCCGGTGGTGCTGGTGGTAACGGCGGTAATGGTGGCCACGCCGGTCCCGGAGGCAACGGTGGTGCTGGCGGTAATGGCGGTAACGGCAATGGCGATTTTGCTGGCGGGGACGGCGGTTCTGGTGGCCGCGGTGGCAGCAATCAGGGCGGCAACGGCGGTCAAGGCGGCGGGGGCGGCGCAGCCGGCGGAGACGGTCCTGGCGGCAGGGGTGGTTCGGGCGGCAACGGTGCTGATAACAATGGCGGGCGCGGCGGTCCAGGCGGCAACGGTGGCAGTGACGGCGGTGGCGATGGCGGTGGTGGTGGCAACGGTGCCCCCAACGGCCGCATTCTCTTCCCCGTATGAGGAGTACTGGCGTAGGGCCACGAATACCAGCATCGCAATTTGATGCATTGGTGCTCCCTCCAAGCTGGGTACTTAACGATGTGATTCTATACTTTACTATTCATATCGATGATCATCCACTCATTTATTTTTCTAGCGACTCACGCTTGTACAATCACTTTCTCTTCATCTTTGACTGTGCAACAGGGTCGGCACATCACTGGGGTATATCGATTATTGCTTGGGGTTCGCCTCATCTCTATCAGCTCGTATTATCTTCAATTTTGTGTTGTACGAGTGCCTGATATATCTAGCGGTTCTGGAGTTGAAGAAAATCGCACTCGACCTGCGACCATCAGTATTCTGATGATGAGCAAGCGAAAAGCGGAGTCAGATCCGCGGAAAAGGCTGACTGACGTTTCATTGGTTCATCGGGAAGGTAGTAGGCGAGCGGTCCACTGCCTTCCCGATGAATCCCAAAGCCAATTGAAAGCTGTAGTTGAGTAACTGGGAGCAGCGTTCGGTAGGAGTCTTATTGGAGCGTAGAGTGCTTCTGGTCTATTGGCGCTGGGGCGATGAACAAGTTTTTCAGAACAACGGCACGGGAGGGTCTCCTGGCGAGACAGGTCAGTGAACGTGTTCATCTTGAGAAGACTCTCCTCAAGCAGACCTGCGCACCGGGGCTCGGTTAAACGAGATTCTCGGTTCTCGCTCGTTCTCGGATCCGAGACCGAAACAAGACGAGAGCTCTCCTTCATGACCGAGAGCGAGACGAGAAATGGCGGGTTATCTCGTTCTCGCATGCAGTGGTATATGTTTTGTGTACATAACTTCACGGAATCTCCATGTGATGAGTCTAGAATCTGAGAAATCGTCCATGTGACCCTCTTCGGTTACCACTGATAACTGAAGAGGGTTCGTTGCGTTATCGAGCCATTAGTAGAGTGACTCGGCAGGGGGTTTTTCGGGAAACGGTTTTCCACATGCTTACTCAAAACTGGCACTTTCCAAGAAGGGCATCATTGAAGACAACCCTCGATTCGAGGGCCTCGAAGCAACTTTGAAGCGTGTGGGGAAGTTACCGGCATTGATGGGAAATTTTGGGGAACTTTTCTCAAACTTTTCACGCTCAGAAAACTCCATCTGTTTGCCTCGTCGCGCTCTAGGCTGCAAAAACACAACTTAGTTGGGCCATCCGGTGGATCCTATCTAATATCTACAGGAGGCCCGCTTCAGAATATGCATCGGAACTGCTCACGAATCCGTAGCCATTACACAATAGTGCTAAGCGTGAGCGCACTCCAGTTTCTGAGGGATCTCGAAAACTAAGGATACGGCGGGTGCCTGGCGCTGAGGACACCTGATGAACTCGTAGACTAGGAGTCCTAGTGACATAGCACTCCCTCAATGACATTATCAGCACTACCTTTGGTGATGCTTTCAATGCTGTTAATGACGTTGATAGCACCACGATTGGTGAGATTTTAATGCTGTTAATGACGTTGATAGCATCACCATTGGTGACGCTATCAATGCTGCTAATGTCGTTGATAGCACCACCATAGGTGATGCTAGAATTTGCGCTGGCGGATCGCCACTGGCGGTGCGGATAATCCTTCTTGGCAAAACCTGGCCTGCGCGAGCTTACTTTTATTACTTCTCGCTCATATCTCTCGCCGAATGTTCAAGTGAGAAGGCCGCACCTGAAAGTTTTAGGCTGAAACAGGGCATCATCTCACTCACCTGCGAACGTGACCTCACAAGTCTGTTGAAAAAGATGTCCGTAATCACCTTAGACACGCATACTCGAAGCATGTCCGCGATGGTATCTTAATTTGAAATGAACGGACTCACTTGACTCGGACCCGGATTAACTATTCCAGAAAGAGCAATACGACATTTTGCCTGATCGAGAACACAACACTCGATTAGCTCGAGACGACCTTTGCCGTCTGGAACCCAATCTACAATCTATTGGCTCCTCATTAGCGACATGATATTAGCTCAGCTTCAGTAAGACGAAGCATACTTCCAATGAAACAACCGCGATAGGTACAACTCGCAATATACCATTCAGAAGCCTATTTGGCGGATAGGCGAAATTGATTTCCTCAATCATGAAATTGTGTGCCTTATTCGCGGAAATGAATTCCTTATTTGAAGCCTGCCGCTAAAATGACTTCTTTATCCGCCAATTGTATCCCCCCATCTCGGCCCTATCCGCCAATTTGCTGATGTCTCAACAACAACAACAACAACAACTCGCTAATGTGATGATATCATCCTCGACCCCCCATATAGGCTACGGCAACGGCCCTATCCGCCAATTTGCTGATGTCTCAACAACAACAACAACAACTCGCTAATGTGATGATATCATCCTCGACCCCCATATAGGCTACGGCAACGGCCCTATCCGCCAATTTGCTGATGTCTCAACAACAACAACAACAACTCGCTAATGTGATGATATCATCCTCGACCCCCATATAGGCTACGGCAACGGCCCTATCCGCCAATTTGCTGATGTCTCAACAACAACAACAACTCGCTAATGTGATGATATCATCCTCGACCCCCATATAGGCTACGGCAACGGCCCTATCCGCCAATTTGCTGATGTCTCAACAACAACAACAACTCGCTAATGTGATGATATCATCCTCGACCCCCATATAGGCTACGGCAACGGCCCTATCCGCCAATTTGCTGATGTCTCAACAACAACAACTCGCTAATGTGATGATATCATCCTCGACCCCCATATAGGCTACGGCAACGGCCCTATCCGCCAATTTGCTGATGTCTCAACAACAACAACAACTCGCTAATGTGATGATATCATCCTCGACCCCCCATATAGGCTACGGCAACGGCCCTATCCGCCAATTTGCTGATGTCTCAACAACAACAACTCGCTAATGTGATGATATCATCCTCGACCCCCATATAGGCTACGGCAACGGCCCTATCCGCCAATTTGCTGATGTCTCAACAACAACAACTCGCTAATGTGATGATATCATCCTCGACCCCCATATAGGCTACGGCAACGGCCCTATCCGCCAATTTGCTGATGTCTCAACAACAACAACAACTCGCTAATGTGATGATATCATCCTCGACCCCCATATAGGCTACGGCAACGGCCCTATCCGCCAATTTGCTGATGTCTCAACAACAACAACTCGCTAATGTGATGATATCATCCTCGACCCCCATATAGGCTACGGCAACGGCCCTATCCGCCAATTTGCTGATGTCTCAACAACAACAACAACTCGCTAATGTGATGATATCATCCTCGACCCCCATATAGGCTACGGCAACGGCCCTATCCGCCAATTTGCTGATGTCTCAACAACAACAACTCGCTAATGTGATGATATCATCCTCGACCCCCATATAGGCTACGGCAACGGCAACCCTATCCGCCAATTTGCTGATGTCTCAACAACAACAACTCGCTAATGTGATGATATCATCCTCGACCCCCATATAGGCTACGGCAACGGCAACCCTATCCGCCAATAGGCTTCTGAATGGTATAGACGAATAGTCTGGACATAAATAGGCCACCCTAACTCCACCGCTGTACCGGGCATAATGACTGACTTGGAAGTATCAAATCGACATGGAAGTCTTACACGGTACGTCTGGTCAAGCGGGGAAGGACGTGAGAGCAACAAGAAGTTGAGGGCGGGTGAGGTCTCTACGCAGTTCGAGTATCACCTGAATCTACAACTCAATTATACATCATTCTCCCACGAATGGTGGAATCGGAATAACATACAATTTCAAACGAGCGCTTTTGGTGTTGGTTGCTTCACCTCGTTCGTAGCTTCAAAGAGAGACAGAGGCAACACAAAGTGATTGACACTGAACTCTACAGGAATCCCCGAATGGCGTGATAATCGGCTAATACACCTAGTACGTAGGCGACATGCCTAAGTAAGAGGAGGGTCTTTTTGACCACTGCCGTCGGCTATCTGAGCGAATCAGCCGCACATAGCGCGGGAAGGCATACATCAATGATACGAGACGATTGAATAATAAATCTTAGATAACAGCAGCTTCCTCGGCACCCTTCATTTCACTCTGTTTGCGCTCATAGTCAGCCAGAGCCGCTTGAACCGCCTGAAGTTGAGCAGTGAGCAGCTACCGAGAAGTCGGAGTAGAAAGTACTAATAGCAATGCGACCAAAGCAGCCACCAGCAGGCGCAGGCATTCCGTCAACGTGAACGTCGCTAATGTCATTTCGCTCCAAGAATTCCACCTCGGCAAAATCTCGTCAACTTGTCGCCCGCAAAAGTAGTGTACGACAGACATCACCACGGGTATGTTCACGGACCAAAGAGAAGGTCTGCCTGCAGATTTGACTGCATAGGGCAAAAATGTACTCGACAAATAACTTGCAGATCGCTTGATTCATCTCTGCATATAGCGGGGAACTTTCGTAGTCTCACTGGGCCGCCCCATGCCACCCTGCGCTCTACCCTAGCACTTCGACGTCACTCCTGCAGTTGATTCAACTAGGCCTACTAAACTCACCTCCTCAACAAGAAGAGAGCAGTGGATCTTCACTGGAGGCAACTTGAGGTAGCCTGATATGTCCGTGTTCTTCAACTCCGACGCCTCCTTCTGGGTCCTCCCTGAAAAGATAAAAAAACCTCATCAGCTGGGCTGTTCGAAACATGAGGTCCTCGTATGAGTCGACATCGGATGGACTGAGCGTTCCACGAGAGATAAATCTTCACTTCGCGCAAGGGGCTGTTTGACGCGATGAAAAGACCGACCTTTGATCATCTCCGTGGCGAGACTGCTACTGGCGATGGCCGATCCGCAGCCGAACGTCTTGAACTTCGCATCACGCACGACGCCATCTTCAATTTTGACTTGCAGTTGGACAACATCGCCACAAGAAGCTTTACCTGCGCACAGAAGACGATAAGCGGGGCTGTTAACTTTAAGAACCCTCAGATGAAACGGGAGCCGAAAAACTCTGGCTAATATCCAAAACGAAATAGCGACTCGAAAGATGTAAAGCGGGACCGTTGAGCTTGAGAAGTCAGGAAGGAAATGAGATAAGACTGAGCGTGAACAACGTAAATTCAGAAAAAAACTGACAAATCCGTAATCGGCGATGCTAATTCAGCATAGTAGTGATTTGGAAGATGTAAATCGGAACCGTTGAGTCTCATCGTTTATCCCACCGAGACGAGATGAGACAGAGCGTGAACGAAGAATACGCGGAGAGAAACCCTAACAAATCCGTAAACAACACAGTGGTGTTTCAACACATGTAGAACGATACTGTGGACTCAACAGGACTGGTGTTCTCACCAACAACAGCAGTGCCAACGTTGGGGTCCTTCTTGTCGAGCTTGCCAGCATTCCTAGGGTTCTTGAAGTGGTCCAGCACGTTGTCATGATAGAACCTGCATCGATGACTATAAAGCCCTCATCAGGTTTGCGATGACTTACCTCCTCTGGGCTGCACATGAATACGCAGGAGTAATGCGAACAACGGCACCGGTAGAAAGGAAGGGTCGCAACATTACGATGATAAGTAGCTCAACTTCTAACGTTGAGAATGCGTCGAATGGGGGTAATTCCCAAAATCCAAGGGAAAGGTTCAAAATCCAAGGAGGCACTTTCGGGGATCGTGTTGCCCACGGTAATAGTTCCGGTTTCTGGTTGCCCTGGGTAACAGTTTCGGGATCGGGTTGCCCTGTCGGGTTTCGGGAGGGGTTTCTGGTTTCCCGTTCCTGCCTTCACCCGCAGTTCAGGGTTTTTTTCTGCTGATTTTGCCTCCCTGCCGCACGCGCTTCCTTGGATTTTGTACTTTTCCCTTGGATTTTGTACTTCACCCGTCGAATGGCGATCTTGCAACGTAAAAAGCGCGAGCCATCGTAATCGATTCCTCGTGAGCCTGATCCAGCCACTTATGTACTAATCCACATTTGAACCAAATCAAGTAGCGCGCGCCCCCTTCTGGAAAGCTTCCCTTCGGGAAGCGGTTCGCTTCGCGAACCACTTTTGTACCATAATCGTTCCTATTTCGGAGTATTTCTCGCATATGTTTGGAAAAGTGGGTTGAGTACCACTCTTTCGCGAATCGACTGAACTTTGGATTGTCACACTCTGAAGTGGCGATCGCATAGTATGCGACGCATACTACAAATCGCTTGACGCTTGTGGCATATTCAGTACTGATGTCCTAGAAATGTTTTTATCGCACTCGAGACTCATGGCACTTCCTATTTGACTTCTCGTGACATAATTTCACTGACATTGCACAGAGTTAATTTTGTTCATTTTTCTTTCTTTGATGGTCGAGCCTTCTTTTTTGGGCAGGGTACTTGAGGAATGTATGAAGTGACAAGAAAATGATTGCTGCTGGAACCACGAGGGCCTCAGTAGCCTCATTTGAGGCTTCGAGAAATGAGAAAAATGGTAGTACTCGGGGGGATAGTGCCGGACCGAGGTGGGAGTTTGGTTGAACACATTTAAATGGAAGTTTCCCAGGGATTGTCCTCACATTGATAAGTTAGCCGTGTGTCTCATGGCAAGGTATTCTACGACATGGCTTAGTATTATAGTATCTGTGTATTGCAGGGATCAGCGAATCTTCAATACCCCGCGTGATATCGGTTAAGTAACAGTCTGTGCAACGGATCTGAAAGTTGTTGAACTGCCTAAGTTTTCTGAGAAGGAATCTTTGGACATTGTCAAGCGTGAGAGGAAGCTCTTAGCAATGGATGTCATTGGTGATCAGACACAGGTATCAGCTGCCGACATCGGGAATTGATACGGTGGGGCCTAATCGATGGCACGAACACTCCGGTTACGATTGAGGAGAATAGTAGTCTTCTCTTTGACGAGGTAGTATCAATAGTACCCTGGGCCGAATTGAATCTTTTACATGCGTTGTTGAATAGTTTATAGCCCAACGCTTGGGGCTACTGCGGATCAACTCAAAGGAAGTGGGCGGCTATACTATAGCCGAACAAACTTTTGGATCACTATAGCCGCTATAGTGATCCAAAAGTTTGTCTATGTTATTCATCCTGCTCTAACTCTACCGGCATTGCCAAACGATTGCCAAACTGCGAAGGAATCAGCAATTGACGATGCACGTGGAGGCACGGAAGGGTGTTGGTAAAATGCATATTAAAGGGGATCCTACTGGCACCGCTGCCATCAGAGTAATAACTTAAAGTTATTAACTTTTCTACAAGTCTCACTCATGATTATTACGATTATCCATCGTCAGTACGAGCCTGTGACAACGATGGATAGAGCGGTAGAGTACGAGAAGTAGTCGGTAGCCCAGAGGAAAGCTGTTTTGGAAGACAATTCTGTGGGTTGGTGCGAGGCTGATGAAGATCGGGTCTCCAGGCTGGATACTCCAGCTAACAATCGTCTTCGTGTTGTAGGACAATTACCAAGTAATGCCTGCACGGACGGCATTCAATGAAGTTTGACGGCGGAATCGATCGCAGTTGTTGAGCCAGAGCCGTCAGCCTCGTCGAGGGGTCGGGGAAGTTTGTAATTTAAGTGATCGAGCTCGGAGCAATCTACACGTTTTTCAATGTAAGAATGATAGGGTTGAGTTGTGGTGGGGTGGTCGGAAGGAACGCAAAGAAAGATGTCGATACGAAGCCGAAGATGATGGACGGGGGTTGGACTGAGCCGTTCCTTTGAAAGTAACTCACTGCTAGCCAGTATCGTACGGTACGATTCGTACCCATTACCGCCCGATGAGCACCCCACGACTCTGACCATCGCACCAAACGAACACGCATACCATTCTATCCAAAAGTGACATACGCCCACTCCTTCGAAAGTTAAGTTGGTTGAGTTAGGTGTGGTAGGGACGCTGAGCGCTCGCCCATTTGGTATAGAAGTGGACAATTTCCCCAGTATAAAATTTGGTACAACACAATCGTCGGTGCTTGAGTTTGTCACGAATTCGTATATTTTTGCACCACCAAAAACGTTTGGTTCAAAAGTGGATTGGTACAAAAGTGGAGACACGGTGAGCCTCCTGGCGATGAGTTGAGAATCTTTCAGAGTTATCATGACCACGAATGACAACACAGGAGTGTCAAGCAGACGGAGTCGTCGTCGTAGGCGAGCCGGCGGCGTGGAAGGTGCGGAATTCGATGAACCAGAAGATGAGAGAGCCATGGAAAGAGGACATTCGAGAATGGTAGGTCGCCAATTGAAACCGACACTGCCAGCTGTGAACATATTGGAACATCTTGACTTGACGCGGCATAGGCCTGAGTCTTCACTAGGTTAGTCATGTATAAATGAACTAGTGAAAAGTCCGGTAAACCTGTTGGGCGAGATGACAGTACTGCAGCTCACTAACAGTCGTCTACTAATGATAGTTCAACTACTCAATAGGTCGAAGGGTTCTCTACGGGGCGAAACGCTTGGATATCAGCAGTGAGAAATGTAAGAGTAGTAAGTGGAGCTCCTCGCAGTCACACTAGCCCTGTGCACGGAACGTGATCTTTATCATCGCTCTACTCGGTGCCACCGAGTCGGTGGGGATCATCCCCGACCTCAGGGGAGTATGCGTTAGATGGTGGTCATTGTGGTGATGTGTCCCGAGCCGTCGTTCACACGAAGAGCCCTTCAGAAAGGCAGTTGACATGATCGACCGTGCATTCCAGAGCCTTGAAAATAAAACAAAAAATAAATGAAAATACGAACAAGAACGAAATAGCAGAGCAGAGAAGTTTTCCTTTTCCGGTCTCATCAGTTTTCGTCACTTCAGATCCTCCTCGTTTTCTGCGTCATGTGGTCGGTGCTCTCAGTGATCGCTTCCGTCATCTTTGCAATTTTCGCTGCCAACCAACGCCAGTCGGATGTAATAGCATTTCTACAGCGTTAGTACTAAACGAAGTTCCTCAGTTGATTCTCTTATCGCTGCTTTTTGCGTGCCTGATATCCCTCCAAGCGGGCATCGTGATCTACTCTGAGCGCACCCAGCCGTTGTTGGCGAAGGCTGTTACCAAAGGCTTCGGATGGGTAGTGGTGAGGGAGCGGGATGCAGATAATATTTTCGTTCGCTTTGCTACACAAAAAGCGTTTTTGTTCGACCAATGCAGGAGCATGTCCACTGCGGCTGCATCAGAGCTTGCTCTCATTCACACGCAGGTGACCTATGAAATTCTTCGCCACGCCATCGATTGTTGGAAATTTTGCAGCGTTCGCTCATTAATACGAAGAGCGTGCGGCTCCAGCGTCGTCCACTTCCCGATGAGAGCTTTCGATTGCTGCTCACCCGAAGTGGAAGCTCGTCCGCAACTAAGAAGTATGACGGATGGGCCATTTTCGAGTAAAAATTTTGCAGCTCTTGAAAGAAATTTCGGCCCCGGGCTGCTGTTGCGAATCATCCAGTATAATTCCCAGCGCGTGCATCTTGCGTATGACAATTACTGTTGTTTGCTTTTCCGTCAGCTCTTCCGGAATCCGCCGCGTCTGGCTGCTTTTTTCTGGATGTTGACAACAATTGGAGCCATGGTACGTCTACCGAAGAACAATTGCTGCGTACTCATGGAGAATCATCTTCCCTCAGATTGTTTTTGGATTTTTAATATCAGTGTTAGCGTCTCATTCCGCCGTTGGGCAGCTCAGGACGGCTGGTCTAATCACATTCATTCTCATCGGGGTCGGTTGGCTCAGCATCACTGTCGGAGTGGTAAGTACCGCTGATTCAGTCCTGAATACTGGGGGTGTGAACTGAGAATCGATTCTGGCACCACCTTTCACTTCGTAAAAATCACTTCTAGAATCGTGAGATTCAGAATCAGCCTATTGAACGGGGGGATTGTCGATGCGTGGCGATCGACATTCGCTCCCCCGTGGAATACTGAACGGACGTAGCTTTCATTCTTGGCATTGAGAGGATACTTTGCGCCCTACCTGAGAGGATAGTTTTCAAGAAAGTATCGAAATTATAGATTCTTTGTACGCGTGAAGGAAATCCATTACTTTGGTTTTCTTCTGTGCTATTAGTGACATTCACTAGTGAATGCGAATACTTCTATTTCACTCCTTGCTACCCAGAGACAACTGTTGTTACCCAGCGACGTTAAATCAATGAAACGGAACCTCTCGCTCTCAAGTCGGGCAGTGGCATTATTTCTTCCGTTTAGTTGTTTTCGTCGGTATTCCGGGATATCCGACTAAGAGTCGGTGACGGCTGGGAGGAGCTGCAAGAAGTCGGGTAAGCATTTCCAGATTCGAGCTTGAGAGTGTCAGTCAATCTGGGTCAGGGACTCTGAAACTATCGGACGTCCAGCTGAAGACAGCAGCCCTCGTTGGCAGAACAATTCATAATGTAACTTTCTCATTATCAACAGCTTTGTGTTCGTAGTGGGTTGTTGGACTCGGACACGAAATTTTTTCTTTGAGATTTCCCGTTGACTAAGCAACTCATTCAACCTAGGTGAACACAGACTCCTGGATTGACGGCGTGACAGACATACGCTGATATAATTCTCTGTCCTTCCGACCAGGCGTTGGGTAGTAGGTCGGGTGGCTGTGCTAGCACGCGAGGCTAGGCAGCTGCCTGACCCGTGCCCCAAGAGCCTGGGCTCGAGGGGCACCGCCTGGGCGGGCGGGTGGAAAAAAGATTGGGGATCGCGCTACTAGCGCTTATACTTATCCCTTGCGCCTTGGGCGCAGCATTGCCGCTGGGCAAGAGCTTATGTAGCTCTTCACGGGGTATCCCGCACTCCCGCGAAGGTGGCTCGAATCTTCCTGCACGCGCGCGCAATTGTGTCAGTGTCTAGCTAGCACGCCTGCGTCATCCTGATTCGAATTAATCTGCCCAATAAATTGACCTCGAGAAATTAGTTGGCGCTTGTGATGTTAAAATCGCTGATCCTACCTTGCTCCGATGAGAGACTCGCAAACGCTGATGATAAGAAGACAAAGGGTCAAGGATTGGTTCCAGAGGGCAAATCTCGGGCGTTCTGTTCTCAATTAGCCAGTCTCCTTACACGCTTATTGGTGGCAGTGTAACAAGGGCCAGTGAATTCTCTGTCGAAGCCTGTCGGAAGCTTGTGCATAGCGTGCAATAAGGCAGAGCTTGCTGTAGTCTTTTTACTCATACTTGGGACACAGGCGGAGCGTAACAGAGCAGCCCAAGTCTTGGGAAAAAGGGGGTTGTTCAGAGGAAATTGAATTTCAGAATTCATTCCGGAATCGCATGTAAGGGTTCAAAATCGATTCCAGAATTGATTCTCTAAACATCCCTCAAGACTGTCATTCTCAGCCCCTAGCATCATCATCATCACGCGTAAGGGAGCATCAAGGCAGCGATACTCAGTAGCTCAGCCCCTAGCATCATCATCACGCGTAAGGGAGCATCAAGGCAGCGATACTCAGTAGCTCAGCCCCTAGCATCATCACGCGTAAGGGAGCATCAAGGCAGCGATACTCAGTAGCTCAGCCCCTAGCATCATCACGCGTAAGGGAGCATCAAGGCAGCGATACTCAGTAGCTCAGCCCCTAGCATCATCACGCGTAAGGGAGCATCAAGGCAGCGATACTCAGTAGCTCAGCCCCTAGCATCATCATCACGCGTAAGGGAGCATCAAGGCAGCGATACTCAGTAGCTCAGCCCTCAGCATCATCACGCGTAAGGGAGCATCAAGGCAGCGATACTCAGTAGCTCAGCCCCTAGCATCATCATCACGCGTAAGGGAGCATCAAGGCAGCGATACTCAGTAGCTCAATCACTTACGAATAAGCATCGGCAGGGAATCGCTATGCATGGATAGACGAGAAGAGATCGGTGCATAAAAAGCAAGACTTGGTAGAAACTACTGTCGTATGAAAATTTTTCATATTTCATTTGCCTTTCATTGCATTTCTCATTGAAAAGGACGAGGTCTCGGTAGCGACTTACATCAGCATCTAGGAAGTGTGCAAGTTACTTCGTGTAAGTCGACTACGACAATATGAGCAAGTTAGCAGCCTTTCCTGGTCCCTGGCTTGAATAGAGAACAGGGCCCGTGTGCTGCCGGAGCCAGGGCTCACACGGGCTACCTGTTTCGGGACTCGTAGTAGGCTAATGGTTCGCTAGAGTGTAAAGGCGTCGCCTGCAAGGCGGAATCGGACGAGCTGATGATTGGATCCAATGACCCGGAGTTGTCTCGTACGGCCACAACAATGACAGCGTCAGCAGCCTGAGGGACACAACAGCTAGCAGCGCGGCCCTAGGAGCTTGCGCTTCGGCAAGAACACCACCACCACCACCACCAGCCTGGTCAGCCGCCGCCTCAGCAGCCTCCCCAGGAGGTGGAGCATCGTCCACGACCTCGTCATCATCCCAAGCCACAAAGGCACAGTCAACCCCGGGTCTGGCCGCCCAGACCGTCGTCTTGTGCATGCGTGCATAGCTGATTCCCCACGAGAGAGTAAGCTAAGAAGGGTAGGTAAATCAGCTTTACACTCATTCTCGCTTTGCCTTCACTACGAGTAACGACGGAGAAGCAAGGGCGTCATCATGTCGTCGGCACCTCCCGAAGTCCCCGATTGACGAACGTGAGTCAGAGAGCTGCTGCAAGCAATGAACAAGATTGATGGACTGGTCTCAAGGTGACGTGGCGTAGCTCACGTCACGTGGATGAAGAGAACATCCCCAAAACCATTTTCGCTCAGAATTTGTTAAGCAGTTTGGAGTTTCTAGTGTTTTGCTGTTTAGTCGTCAATCTGCATCTGGTTGCCGTGCCGCCTCCCTGCGGTGACACGTGACCCACGTGACGTGGGTCGCACCGATACTCTATTCGTCACCATGTTGCCGCCATATTGCAGACAGCTCATCAGGCTGCACGTGCGCGCTCAGCGCCCTGTGTTATACTATCACACAGATAGTGCTAAAGGCGCATAATGAGCGAGGGCCGTCGGGCTTGGGGTGTCTGCAACCTTTCGCTTGGCCAAGTATACGCGGAATTAAACCACGTCCTACTGACTGCACAACAATAACGACAGCTTCCATCCACAGCGGGACTAGTAATACACACTTACAGCGTCGGGGACAGCGGCGCTATGACGGGACACGAGGCACCAGGGAAGCTGTGTGCAGACAATCTCCGTAGTTTCTGGTTGAAACCTTAGAACCGATCAAGTTCCACAGCTTATGAGTGATAGTGTGCTCGCTAAGTTTCCAGTGACGCCCTAAAAGTGAGGGCGAGACAAGGGGATCTGGAGCCCTTTAGGGGAAAGAGAATAGATGCCATCTGCGCGGATCGAGCTACTATGTCACGCGAGTTGTCCCTCTGCTGTCTCCAAATGCTCTTTCTCGATCTGTCTTCACATTCACTCGTGAGTGGGTTTGTGGCTCATCTCCTTGACTGTACATTGGCGGAGATCATTCCTCGTTGTTTTACCTCTTCGATATTTCATGAGAAGCTAGTGAAATCGTTCAGTCGTTGTGAGTACTGGTACCGAGCCCATGCGTGCAGGTCGGCCGTTACCGCTGGACGCGATCGATTCTATGCTCAGCCGAAAAAGAGCTAAGTCCACGGCAATGAACGTCGAGTTGGACAATTTCGAGCAGCTGTGGCGCACCTATCCACGGCCAGCCTGGCTACCTGATCTAGGCCCTATGATGATGCCACTCGCGTTTTATTCAGCTGACTATTGAAGCCTGCAGATTGAGGACTGATCGAACTTCCGTCTCTCTCGGGGCCGAACTGAGCGCGGGTTCCAGTCGTCGAATCGACCAGCAGCTTCGTTTTATAGTAAGCATGAAGTTCTTCACCGTGAAGGCTCCACTCCTCATCTCTCTCGTCGTTGCTATTCAGGAAGATGACCCTCAGGACACCGCTGTGAGAATGTCCGACTGCGATGGCGACGCAAGGAAGCGCTACTTGTTCCATGATGACTCAGTCGTCAGTGCTCTAGATCCCTTCACTGGTCGTTCTCTGACAAGCGATGCTCTCCGCTTCCTGCAAGGCGGTAACGGTGGTGCTGGTGGTAATGGCGGCAATGGCGGCCCGGCCGGTCCTGGCGGCAACGGTGGCGCTGGCGGTAATGGTGGTCGTGGTGGCGGCGGTAGCGCTGGCGGCAATGGCGGTGCTGGCGGCCGCGGTGGCGACAATGATGGGGGCCGCGGTGGTGCTGGCGGGGCCGGCGGCGCTTCCGGCCCCCTCGGCCCTGGCGGCGACGGCGGTGCTGGCGGTAATGGTGGTACTGGCAGCGGCGAAGGTTCTGGCGGCAACGGTGGTAATGGCGGCAGAGGTGGCAGCAACAGAGGCGGCAGAGGTGGTGCTGGCGGCAATGGCGGTATGTACGGCCCAGACGGTGATGGGGGCGATGGCGGTAATGGCGGCAACGGTGCCAATAATAACGGCGGCAACGGCGGCCCAGGCGGCAGGGGCGGCAATAGCGGTGGCGGGCGCGGCGGTGATGGTGGCAACGGTGCCCCTAATGGCCGCATTCTCTTATCCGTATGAAGAGCACTCGCGCGGGAGCACAAAAACGCTCACCAATTCTGGCGAATTTCTCCTCGCTGGCTCGTTCACAACGAATCCTTTTTATTTAGATGGCTACCCAGTTGAACTGGGCCACTTTGTCCTCTGCTCGCCCTGTCGCGGAACTCGCTGTGGGTCGAGTACGATTCTGCATCTGGGTAGCGTGCTACAGGCTTACCACGCTACTGTACAAGTATTTTACCGGATTCGCCTCATGATTTTTATAAGTCATACCTTCTGGACGCTCAAGGTTGCGTTTTCCGAGTCGCTGGGATATTCGGCGGATCTGACGTTGAAGGAAATCTCGATAGGTTTAAAGTCAACAGCCCCTTTCGCCCTCATCCCGTTCGTGTATTGTGTGACGGCTCGGCGGCATGCTTCGATAAACAAACTTGGCAAAAGGTACTTGAGTCCCAGGTCTAAAGACTCGAGACAAGAAGCCTGATGTTTTGTCTTTATCAGCTTTTCAAGGCGATGGTTGAAAGGAAGGGTTTGATCGGAACCAGCGGGCCTTTATTATATATTTATATACTAAATTTAGTTATAATGCACCCATTATTTTAAATATAATAATTTATAAATAGTTGATACAGAATATTGGGTATAAATCCTTGAGGGGATAATACTTTAAAAATAGAAATACATTTTATGTACCATAATATGGTAACCATATATAGCCATTGATTCAAATATTATAATAGTCTCATGGGGTATAAACTAATATATATAATCCGCTATATATCAATATAAATACAATTATATGCTTTATAAATGTTAGGGAGTCGTAGGAGCACTAACGATCGTAGGACCAGCCCACGATTGACGAACACGATAGGCCGGGAAGAGCCAGTACATGAAAAGGGACAACTGCGAGAATAGCTAACTCGTGAAGATCGATCGACTTAATTTGCGTAGGCATATGCATTGGCGCGCCGAACCTAAACGGCTCTACTAACAACTCTAACATAAATATATGGCCAAGTTACTAACATACGTTTCAGCTTCGACCTGCCACGGAATGGTAACCATTCTAGACGCTGAGGGGCGTTTCTTACCCTAGTCTGCTTAGGTGTCGATTCGCCCCTGCCAAGGGAGCTCATCAGTGTCCTTTGGAACCGGCTAGACAGACGACCCCTTTAGAGATGGCCGCCCTATGGGAGACATGGTACGGAATGTACCATAACCCAAATAGACCTGTTGGTTCCCCGCTGGACAGACGACACTGTCGTCGCGACAGAGAGGATGCTGGTGGCTAAGACGCCACATTCCCCCACCCATATCGCCTGCTCAGTGGTTCCCGAAACAGATGATTGGACTCCAATAGTGCTCCGAGAGTTTAATACTCTAAGTGTATCGTCCCTGGAATTAACAACGCAACAAGAGACCTAGATCAAGCATGACGGGTTTGGGCCATGATTCGCCGAACATTTTGTGACAAGGGCCGTATAGCCCCTTCCGAGATCTCATGACCGAGGAAGGCAATGTTGTCCAGTGGACAATGTCCACCATAAACCGACATTTCTCGACTTTCGTCGTAAATTGAGCTCGGTCGAGTGCGGCCAGCACCTTATGGATGTCATCGATGTGAGAGGCGCGGTCTCTCGGAAAGATTATGATGTCGTCGAAGTACACATAGCAGCATACCCCGACGAGCGGGCCCAAGGCCTTGTCGATGATCCTTTGGATACAGCTAGGAGCATTGCAACACCCCATACTCATAGGAGCCCATGTGTATTGCCGACCACCGACCGAGAACGCCAGCTTCCGCTTAGCCGATGCAGACACCCTAATTTGGTGGAACCCATGCTTGAGGTCGATGCTACTAAAGCATCTAGCCTCACTCAGCCCTGTGATGATTTGATATACGGCTGGCCCAATGTATCGATCCCGGGAGGCGGAGCAATGATGTTCATGCGACCGAAGACCATTTGCTAGAGCGCAGGATCACCTTACTCACACACACCAACCGCTGGTTGCTGGATGCGTTCTATAAACCGATCACTGCTCCTCTGACAACAGGGAGGCGGAGCAATCTTCGTGCGCTTGTTCAACGCTCGGTAGTCAATGACTAACCGGTTCGAACCGTCCTTCTTGGGGATTACGAACTCTGGGGAAGAGTAGTCCGACCTTGCAGGTTCGATGAACCCCTGTTTCTCAAAATCTCTCCGTAGTGCCTCCACCTTTTGGGCCTTCTTGGGGTTGAGCCAAAATGGTCTGATGTAGACCGGCTCCTCTGAGAGAGTCTCGAAGTCGAATTCCCCGAGGTTCGTGCAGCCAAGCTCCTTGGACGAGAGACACGAATGTTGAGTGTAGAGCTCCTCGAGTTCCTTAGGTGAGAGTGCAGAGGCTTGACGATCCGAGGGAGGGGGCTCAGGCATAGATTTACTGTCCGAACAACGTCTGCATCAGCGAGGATGAAGCCTAAGGCTTCATCATGCAGGCGCTACCTTCTCGTATATGAGGTCGTGGCGCTGGTCGAACAACTAACTACACCTTTTAAATGCCTATTTCGCGATCAGTAAGATCAATTTCGCAGGGCGAGCGATCACCCGTGCCAAGATATGCCTTAGTAAGATCAATTTCGCCAGCGCGCGCGATAGTACGATCAATTTCGCCAGCTCGCGTGATAGTACAATCAATTTCGCCGGCACACCCGAAGTAAGTTCAATTTCGACGAAATGCGGAAATCAATTTCGCTGGTAGTAGATTCTATGACGACTGCCTAACACGCAGTAGGTCTCGAGTTCGATTCTCGGTTCCAGTATTTGTTCGTTGGCTGCTTTGGACAGTCGAGTATGCCATTATGCATCGCCTACGGCTGCATCGCTCAGAGACCTGTGATCTCGGTGGAGTAGCCCGGTCGGTGATGACGACGGGCTTACACGCAGGACCTACGCGGATCGAGTATAAGGCTATCATGATGATGGCATCATCTTGCTCCCAGCATGTAAAGTTGTGTTGATGCTTCGAGTACTACAGCGCCACGCTCCTGGCTTTTGGAAAGGTCTACGTGCTAGAGCGGCTCTCATCGCGGTGATGGCGATGGCGCGCGCGGCATGCTAGGTGAAGCTTGCTCGCCCGCAATAGATCAGTGAAGATGATGAGGACAGTGGGGACCCCACACTAGCTTTCACCGCAACGCCAGACCATCATCCACGCAACACCACAGCAGCTTCGAAACACGAGCTAGTTAATTCAACGATATTCTTCCTTAACGAAGTCGGCATAACCAAACACATGTGATGGTGCGCTGAGCGATACCGGAGCCTCTTCATCCGCTGACGCTTGGACCCCCACACGGCTGCAGATCTTCGAGTGAACCTCCTCCCAGGCGGTCTTGTCCTCGGTCCAGTCCGTTTCTATAATCATGTCAAACGTCTCTTCATCGGCCACGTCCCGTGCGCACTGCAAAGATTTTTCATACATCACCTTAGCGGTAGCGTGACGGACTTTCGGGAAGCCGTGACACAATAGACGACCGAAGAGGGCCTCCTTGACGGCAGTTTTTGCTTCCACCTTCACAGAGAACATGCCAAAATAAAGGGTGGAAAGACAAGCAGCGCATGCGCGTAGCTTTCCAATGTTCCGAGACCCGCGGCACTCGGCCAGAATCGCTCTGGTCACTTCGGCGACTTGGTCCTCCCCCAACGACAGCAGCTCCCTATCGAGCAGAAGCTCAAGAGTCGTCAACCAAGGTACGGCAAAGCGGCTGTCTCGATCAGCTCTGGTCGGGAAAACCGCAACGGTGGTGATCTTCCGACGCAGAAGGAGCAGCAGACCTGCCAAATCTGCCCGGAGTGAATCATCATTCTTCAACGAGTGGGTGAGGGCCGCCGAAGCGTCTCGCGATACCGCATGCGAGAGGCTGCCCGCTGAGGACACCAACGACGACAGAATGGTGAGCTTATCGCGGGCCTCAGGGAACTCCCCGATCGCCCTCAACCCCGCTAGGAAAGGGTTCATCTTCGGTTGTTCTCGATAGAGGCTCAACACGCCACCCCAGAGTGTCGGCCAAGTCGGGGACTCCGTCAAGTCCTCAGCGACGACCGGCGGGTAGACCTGGATACGCGGTGGTGCTTCGTAGCCTTTCCGAATTGACTCATAGACCTGAACAGGGACTAGCTTGCATTATCAGCAGTAGCAAATTGCCTGATAAACTCGCTCAAGCCGAAACCGACGAAGTCTCTACTGAGACGACACAAGGCTAGCGCTAGGCTAGCTACCGGTAGACACTTCCATTGTTAGCCTATCACTAAGCATACAAACTCATCCTTCAAGTTGCCTTGTTGCTCTACTTTCTCGTACCGCATTTTACGTGTAAAATCAGAGGCTTCAGAATTGATTCAGAGGTTCACAACTCCACAACTTGCTCGACCAAGCCGCGTAGTTTTTACCCCTCTAACAGGGAGTTCAATAAACCATTACCAGTAAAATCGATTCTATGCGCCACACAATGGCGGTCCTGGGCTGAGCTGCGATAGCCACACACCAACTGGTCACTCTATCACTGAGTTACGCGAACTCTTGCGCTACAGCGTGCAAATAGAGTCATCTCAGAAAATCTACTTCCAGTTGCAAAGTTTCCAGTTGTTACAGTTTTTCGTCTTTTGGCAGCCTGCCCGGGCTCAATTGCAGTATTCCAAAGTGGAAACCTCTTAGAGGCTTCTGCGTCACACATACGACGACTCTCAGAGAGAAAACGCCGACCCAGCTGCACCCACCAGGGCGAAGGCTCCCCCTTCCTGTCGCCGCCGCCCCATGGCAATATCCTCAATGCCGCGAAGGGCCACCACTCTGACGTGGTTCAATCGGCTCACACTCGCCGCGATCAACCCGGCCAAAGTTTCATCCGCCAGAAGCGCCTCTCGCCACCATGAAGATAGCCCTCCCGCTAAAGCCAGGGCGACCAAAGCCGAAACCCCTCTGGCCGCGTCCTGTCGAATCCACCGTCCCACATCGCCTCGAGTGTCCGTGGCATAGTCGATCACCATACATCTCACCAACGCCCTGACGACCTTCGCAGCAACTTCAGACCCGCCCTTCTCGGCCACCGCTAGCAACCCGACGACAGCCCAGCGACGAGTTTCCGCGTCGACGACATCTTTCGAGATCGGATGCTCCGGCCAGGCAGTGGCCTCCCGTATAAAGAGGGAAACCACTTCAGGTTGGGGAGGGGCCTCTCGAGCCCTCGTCAATACGGCCAAGGCCAACACGTATCCTCGGCGAGCGGCAACGTTCTCATTCGAGACTTCAAGTTTTTTCACATAATCAGCCTCAGCTTTTGTGATTTCATCATCGGTTGCCTCGCCGGGCCGACACACGACCAAAGCCATCAACGCCTCCGCAGCAGCAACTTGGACCTAAAAAAGGCGGAGCGAAGTTTTTTGTCCTGAGCCGATGATCACCGTCACTACCGCTGCAGTGAAGTGACGTATACTGGAGTTGATGCTTTGAATGTACCGAGGGATCGTGTTGGGCTTCAACGGAATGCAACTGCGGGCCTGATTCACAAAACCCGAGGCAGTCGAAGGCAGACCGGTCTCCCAGGAGGAGCAGCTATGACTCTAAGCAATGGTTCATCTTGGGGAAGGATCATGACAGCTAAAGGGTTGCGTTCACTCCATTGCTATAGAACAGTTGGCATGATCCCTGCTCGAATATTCTTCTGAATGTTCGTGAAGTTTTGGTACGAATGCGTCTGATAAGGCGCCCGTTCAAAGCGCTTCCTCGATGAACGGCCAATTCAACTTGTCGCCTTAACTTGCGAACTTGCATTGCCTAGGAGTCCCCTAGAGATATTCAGAAATCTACGTTACAAAGACAATGGCCAGCCATCAGCAGACACGAGGGTCGGCGGCGTTTCAACTTACGTAAAACACGGCCTGCACCAACGAGCAAGCCGCCGCTCGAATCATCTCTCCTCCCCGTCCCCGATACAGTCGAGCCTTCTCGAGTTTGGGGACTACGTTCCGGATCAACGTACAGTAGGGGCATCCAAAATCCTCCCGCTGCGCGATCCATCTCTGCGCACCTGATTGAGAAATACGACCATTACGGTGTAGGGCAGATTGTGAGTATCCCTTCTACCGGGGCGAGCCATACCTTGAAAATGGTTTAGGAACATCCCCGGGGGACCCTCGTCTGAATAATATTTGATATTTTCGGACTACCGAAGGAGCTGGAATACCATCAGAACCCATCCCTTTCGCTACTAGCCCTCAACAAAGTCACATCCGCATGGAGGTTGAGGGCCTGTAACACTGACGCTGCGTCCAGGTATCAACAACGCTCAACCTTTTTTGTGATTTTGACATGCAAGTCCCGAAGAGCAGCCCAACTAAGGTCTGTAAAAACTTCGTAAAAATCTCATTTTCCCGGGACATGAGTATCAACATCGAACGCACTGATCCAGTTGGGTTGTTCCTGTGTACGCCGCCGTCCCCCCAAGGAGAGGCTAGAACTCTTCCCTTGGCACTTACCAGATTCTCGCAGGCCACCACAACTTCAGAAACGGCCAGCAGCGCTCCATGACGGAAGGTCGTCGGGTGAGAGGCGGCCTCCTCAAGACTCGCTGGCAACAGCGTATGCGATATATACTGAGCAGGGGACCCAGGTTCGATTCCCACAGCCGGTACTTTTCTCCCTACCTCGCTAAGGCGACCTTCATCCACGAACGGGACAACTGCTCCTATACTTCGAGCCGCGAGTTCTCGAGTCTTCTTATCAGGGCTCCTACCGCCGCGATAACGTCACTCGCCACGAAATTGAGCGCTCGCCATTTCACTTGAAAACATTTCTCTCTGCGGAATAGTGGCATTGGCACTCACCTGCCCTGCGGCGACCACGACTGACTCCGAAACGAAGCGTAGTTCAACGTGGAGCATTTCCCCTACGGCCGACCGTGACGCTGGTGCAGGCAGAAACAACAACAACAACAACAACAACAACAACAACAACAACAACAACAAAGGTAGGTAGGTAGGTAGGTAGGTAGGTAGGTAGGTAGGTGAGTTTGTGATTTTGGTTAAAGACGGGGAGGACAAGGCGAGGCGAATCGTCGAACGGTGGAGATGGAGCCCAGAGATCAACTCACCTCAGGTGCAGTCGGCAAAGATGATCCAAGACGAAAGGCACTAGATGAGGATCTCCGACACACAGTTTACCTGAAAGGACTTTCAATCAGCTCATGGTACAAGGGAAAGACAAATAGCGGCCGTGAAAAACGGCTGGGTGTCGGTGGACACTACAGGGGAGTTGCGTAGAAATTGCTGCCTCTTCACGTAGGGCCCCATCGGCCCCGGAACTCTTCACCGAGTGTCGCCCTCGCTGCGGCCCAGCCTACCTGTAACGTCCCCAAGAAGGGTAGTGGCCGCGTAGCTTCGATTAGCAACAGTCCAGTAGTCGACCAGATTGACGAAGAGGAAGCCGGCATCATCAGCCGTGGTGCATCCCAACCGACCGACGACCTCCTGGGCTGCAGCCGAGGCCGCACGCCGGACCACTATATTGGGGTCGAGAAGGGAGGAGCATACCTGCCGAGGACTGCTGGTAAAGTCTTCGTTAATTCGAATTTTGGCGAGTAGCCTTTGGCTACCAGCCCAGGACTATTTGTCTTGGTCTTGCGCGAGGACTGCCAAAGTCTATTTGCCAGTTCATCAGATAAGCCCAGAAGGCTGTTCATCAGAACTTCGAAAGACGGAAAATGACAAGTCTCCCCAGCCATTGGTCAATCCACCGAGGTCTGCCGATAAAGGTTTTGTCCATTTTGTAGCCAGCAGTCTTGTGAGCTGATCGACTCTCAATCACACGTACGGAACACAAAAAATGACGAATCGACGCAGTCACAGGACAAGGCGGACGGGAACGAGAAGCCCTCGAGCGCGATACCATCACAACAGAATCCGCGCAGGGATAGCTTGATACCGGGTTGAGCTAAGGGCCGATTTTTCCCGGTCAGTGACGGATTCCATTCTGCGCTGAGCAGTTCGTCGTCGAGCGCCGTGATACGCCACCAATAGCGGCTTCTCACCAATAGTCTCAAAATCATGTCCAAATTCCCGCTAACTATCTCCTGATCGCAAACACCCCTCGCCACCGCCCACAAGACGAAGCAGGCGGCGTCCCGAGTAGCTGCAAGGCCTTGACACTCGAACGCTGGTCTGGCCACTTTGTCGAGCAGGGACCCGAGAGACTCAGGGCTATCGAAGGCGAGGGCTGTCGATCCCAGCCTGAAATCCATCAGATTTCGCGCGCCACGAAATTATATCACGTCATCACAGGGATCATGAAGCGATGCTAGCCCGACTGCTGACAGGGGCACTGTCTACATACACAACTGAGCTGCGCTCATACTAGCTTCGTATTATCAACTCTTTCGCTCAACTATTTCACTTTCTACCTGCTCTACCTCTTCACTATGCGGTAGAGGCCAATGTACTTAAGCTGCGTTCTACAACTATTACAACGAGGAAGAGCACAGTCCATCTTCTTTGCGCTATGAGAACACGTCACCGGCTCGAGTTGCGAAATTCATCGGGCCGATTGTGCATTGACAGACTCACCTGCGTAGCATCTCAGCAACCGCAAGGCTCGTTCCATGCAGTCGATGAGCGCACCCGAGACTTCTAAGGCCATCATCGCCGTCTGGAGTGAGGGCTGCGAGGACGTCCACTGCTGCTGCCGATGGTAGAACGTTCGAAACCCGGCCTAGCGCCTGAGATGCTCACGAAATCCTCAGTGGGAGAATAGTAGGACTAGAGTACAACGCTTCGAGGTTACGATGGCAGGGGCCTGCCCGACGACGCTGAGAGACTCTGCATCGTCGGACGTAACTCTTACTTTCTCGAAGAGGATGATAAGGACGGTCCTTGTCATCCTCCTCGAGAAAAAAAGAATCCATAGGTTGATCTGGCGTCATCAGCGACCAGTCTACCAAAGGGCCCTACCTTGGCGGCAGCCCATCGGACTACTGTAACGGGGTCCTCCAGGGAAGGCAGAAGGATCTCTCCAATCACATCTTCAACCTAAGATACCCAAAAATCCGAGCTAGCAGATATCGAGACCCTACCAGGGTTCTGAACTGATTCTCGCATGCTAAATTCGCCAACGGCCATCTCATCGTCGACCTTCTCCTTCTTCGCATCAGACAGAGGCTCCTGTGGCAGAGGAGAGCACAGACGTCTGCCGCCCGCCTGACGATACCTGCAAGCATCACCATCGACCAACGAATATATACTAACTTCCTAACTTAGAATCCACAGCTCTAGTTACAGCTCTAGTTACAGCTCTAGTTACAGCTCTAGTTATCGATCAAAACGCTGTAGCTAGTATATAATATACCAGCTTCCTAACTTAGAATCCACAGCTCTAGTTTGTGAGCTCCACAGCGTTTTGATCGATTTGCATATTAACCCGATCGCATTGTAACTTTATGGGAACGATCGCCGTTCAAGTGCGAGAGGCGATGATGAAAAAAACCACAGCCCCGAGCTCAGATCGGACTGGCGTCTCTTCCCCGAGGAAACAGAAAAACTCAAGAAGAAACGGACAGTTCACAACTCCTGATTCGGAAGGGGATATTCTGGGTTCATGAGGAATCTTCATAGATTCTCGATATCCGGGTCAGAAGGCCCTGTGCAGAAGATATGCTCGTGGCAATCTTCGCTGTGCGTATTCCTATCCCACTCCTCCTCGACACCTGGAGATTTGTTGCTAGTGATAGTTGGTATGAATGCATATCTTCTGAGCGAGAAGATTCGGCATAGTTTAACAGCTGGGCTGTTCCGTTATTCTGTTCTGAATGAGATGTGCGACCGTGGAGGCTGTTGGCAGTTATTTTTTCCCGTAACCTCGGCCCAAGTCGAAGCCGTGTATCTGAGAGCCGACACTTCAGGTCGTCAGAGTACAACCAAGAGCCACCAAGCAAGCCGTACAACGGAACCTGCCTATGATGAAGACCCGCAGTTCCTCGTCAAGAGTATCAAACTGTAGAGCGCGTGAGACATATGAGGACCACTCATTATAAGCTTCGTCGAGACTCGCTCCTCTTGATCCTCTACAGCTTGACAGTTCATCACCCTCCAAAAGCGGGTTGCTTGAACCAGCACGCTCACTAATACACCTGTATGTCCTCAGGCTCATCCCTCGATAGGCCTCATTTCCCGCTTCAACAAGACTTTCTATCGTCATTTTGTAACCCTGGGAGCCCGCAAGTCGTTGAAACTGTCAACTTGCAACAAGCTCCCTAACACATGAGAGTCTTGATCCAGTGTGGAATCTCGACCATCTTCGGCTCCGGCACCAGAAGGCCCCATATAGCTCGTTCCGCTGCCGTCACTTCAACCCGAACTAACGGCCGAAATCACCATACGGCTTCCTACAGTTGCGCATTGTAACATGGTCAACAGCCACACCCAAGCTGAGGCGTGGCGAGACGGCCCCTCAGATCGAACGAAGATAGACGTGGTGATTAGTCAATGACTAATAGTCATCATGGAGATGACCAACTGTTTTACCGAAAATATCTCGGGAGTCCGGAAACTGGGAAAGACAACAAGCTTTCCTTCAGATAGTGCGGGAGAATTTCGCTTTGTGGTCAAAATTATAAGACGAGAACCCTAGCGCAACTCCGCCGCCTACCTCCATTGCTGCCGAGCTTGACGGACACGGTCGGGGCACTCTCGGTCAACCAGCTCAGCACAGATACGCCCGCACAAGGCGACCACGATCTTTTTAGGGACGCCTCGGAGTCCTAGCAAATCTCATAGACACGCCGCAGAGGTCAGCCAGGGAAATCTTACCCCAAGCTCTACTAGCTGCCTGGGCAATCGCAATGAGCTCAGAATTGGGCATGTTGCGGAGAGTAGGGAGCTTGCTGAGTTGATGGGCGACCAAGATGCATGGCGACTGCCTCCCATTCGGGTCCTCTGATACCGAAGTGATCTCCGGCAGGGCCTGCATGAGGATCAAATTATATTCGAAAATAAATTAGTTTTAATTAAATTTTTCTATTTCTTTATAATACATTTTCTATTTTCTATCGTTAGATGTTCCTTTGGTGGGTATATGCAAAGGAGGAGATGATCTCATTGTTTGCCCTGTGCGGCCGCAATGATGATCTGAAAGGCGTTGGGATTTCTCCCCAAGAACTTTCATACCGCTTCGTACCGTGCATCCGGCAACTCCACATAACTTACGCAGAAATAAGAGACTAGAGAACAATAAATCAATACTCTCTAACTCTCCATCTGTCTAATGCTACCATCAAGCGCATCTTTATTCATCCAGAGTAATGGCATTCCACCTCCATACCAGTAGCCTTCCAATATTGAAGAGATTCTCTCATAGAAATTCATTACCAAAAATCCCGGCAAGATGTGTTAAAATATCTTAAGCTCATGAAACCAGCCACTGAGTGCAGCTGAGTTGCCATTATCAACACTGAGAACTCCACCAGCGCCCCCTTACACTGAGTTGGGCAAAGAAGTCGTTCTTCACACTATTCTGTAATATATCCTCCCGAGCAATGAGCCGAGCCAGACACAAGGCAGCCGCGCGATGCAGCCGTTCACAATGGCCCTGTAGTGCTGTGGTGCAGCTGAGAAGGCCAATGACTACGAAAGAAAGTCCGATTGCTGTCGTAATGGAAACAGAAAGTTTTAATGGTTCGATCGGAACTTCTCAAAGCCAGAACCGATCTGTTGCTGACTCAAAAACCACTCGTCATCCAATGAGGGGCTTCTGTCTCACCAGCAGATGCCGAGCTTATCGAGCCCCGACAGCACCCTCGGTGAGAGTCTCTCGCGGATGCGCTCGTAGAGTAGAGGCCGGACGACTGTCCGATGCAGTGGGGCTGTCCCTTGCTAAGGTACACTCTTGTTTAATTCAGTAAAAATGCGTTCAAGCACGGAGACGTCCTTATCTCAAAGAAAAAGACGCTCAACCTAATGGACGCCCTCTCACCATCTCGCGATCCTCATGGGCACATCCGCAGTTGGCCACGATGAGAACGGGAAGGGTGCCAGTAGGAGAACGGAAATCCAAACAAGCATTATGAACCTACACCCGCCACTCCGACCACCACGTCGGACGCGAAGCCGCTCAATTCAAGAGCCAACAACCCCCGATCGGAGCACCGAGGGAGCGCCGAACCATCTCGGCTGGCCAGGCCATCCTGGGGGAAATTCTTCGCCGTGCGTACTATGATATCCCAAACTTCCAACTCCCACGCTTCGCTCTGCCACTCGAGGGTTCTGTGAGAGCATTCTGCCGATCGATTCGAGCTCACTTAGACTCCCAGCCCTCCAGAGCCTCTGAGCCTTCATTGCCACTCTCTGTGAGCAGCAGCACCTCCGCCTGGTCCAGTACGGGCTCGATGAGGGAGATCTCGTGAGGGAAGTGACCGAATGGCGCCTTGCTCAGCCCCCTGACCTGACCAGCCAGTTCTAGCTTAATGGAGCCCGCAATGGACCACCTTGAAGATAAGATACAGGGTAGAGCATATCAGATGGCAGCTCTTCGGCCAAGCATGCGGCTCCTTCCGAGACACTTGGTCCACAATAAAAGCAATGAGCGGTGAGGTGAGGTCTGCCATGTGGGCGTCTAGGAGCGCTCCTCTCTCTTGATACCTGAGAGGAGGCCTTCGACAACAAGCGCCGAGCGCATCTTCGAAATTCCTCTCTATCTTCAAATAAGAATCGTAAATCGGAAGTCTAAAGCGCCATACAAAATGCCAACCTGAATCGCAGTAGTAGCAGAGAGATCAAAAGATATTGAATGCTCTATCATTTGGCAAGGGGTCTAGTTTCCGAAAATTACGAGACATCGACAACGTGCCAATCGCCAACCCTCTCACGGCTGAAGCAGATCCTTGAGGTCATAACAAAGCCTCTGGCACCTCCCCAAAACAGACTCGAACGCCTTCCCGGTGCTTTGCAGGTCTCTCTGCTCAACGGCCAGGGCTACTATCTCTTTCGATGAGGGTCAGTGACTTGCCTTTCTCTCTGAAAGTGATCATGCGAACTTGAAAGAAGTGGCCAGCGATGGACTAGCAGACGTTATAGTCACTCGAACTGCCTGAGGAGCCTACGGTCTTGTGAGGATGTGACCATGGAGGCATCTGTGGGTGCTTAACAGTAAGCTCATTGTGAGAGCGCCTCTCTTAGAGCTGGGCAACCGTACTGGGGTCGAGGAAATTACGGTACGGAGTACGTTTCAAACTGTCAACCTAGTACGGGTACGGAGGACTAGTACGTATTAAATATATTAAACAACGCATACGTGTATTAAATTACGCCGTACTCCAAGTACGGCGGACTAGTACGGTACTTGGGAACCGCTGCGACGGGTAGTACGGGTACGGAGCCGTACTCGTACCCGTACCGTACTCCGTACTAGACCGTATCCGTACTGTCGGCCAACTCTAGCCTCTGTCCTCACAATGACTTAACGGGAAGGCTCTTGAGCCTTCATCCATCGCTGAGATTCGCCTCTTTCCAGAAGGGCCTTTCTTTCTTCTTCTAGCTTGTCTATATATTTTCTAACACTATGATTAGACTTCACACAGAACGCTTTTCACTTCGTAACAAGTGGCCAGCGAACCCTCAATGCCCGACTGAGATCTCTCAACTGAGGTCTAACCTAAGACTCTCACGCCGGCTACACCCGGCATCAGTAGCCACTAGCTACTCATGGGGAGCGCGAGAATGTACTCGGGAAGATCTTCTCAACCGAGCGTTCCCAAAGCAGAGGGAAGGACGACTCAGTGCCGAGTCCTTGCCAAAGAAAAGCGTTCTGCTCCTCCTCCTCAGAGCCCTCACCCCCGACAGACCCATGCCCCGGATCAGCAGGTCCTCGCTCATGCATAAAAGAATACAGAGAGCAAGCATCCTCACAGTTGGCTTAATTTGAGAACGAGTGCAGTTCCCTGCAGGCTACATATTTTACTTGAAGAAATCCACTTCTTCAACCTCGTCTTCGCCGTCCCCGCGACCTCGATCGCACATGTCATTCTTCCCCCAGCACTCAGTGGCTTCATAATCATAGTCAACCACACCCGTGCACGCTACGGACTCCTCATTACTGACGATCGTATCCATAGGTCGAGCTGGCAAGATACGAAATAGGTCGCCTATCTTGACATATCTTACTAACTCAATACTCACAGCACGCATAAAACATTTAGATCAGGCCCTCACCGAACATGAACAGGCCCATCGACGGAAAACCCGCCGTTTAGCGAAGCGCTTTCATCCTCAACCCCCATCACAATCGAGGTGATCGCGAACGCCAGAAAAAGGACGCCGCCGGCAAGGCAAATGTGTCGCTCTGATATCCGCTTCGCCAACAGCTTGCCCCCAATAACCGCAACACCCGTACCTAGACGACCAAAACTACGGATAGACTATTAGTAAGTGAATAACCATTGGCACTTGGCCTCCGTGACGGAACAGCGGAGTTCGACGGAAACTGCCCGGGTTCAAACCCCGGCACAGGCTTTTTTCCGTAATTTTTCCCGGCGCACGACAATTTCGGCTGGTAGAATGAGGAATAAAGCGATTTCTACTCTTTATACAATACCCGGATTGCGGGCTTCCCAATGGTATATCGATCGACTATAATCGAAAAGAAATAACTTCAGCCGACGAACAGCCAAAAGAGCGCGAAGCGCCAGTCCCTCCGCTCCGCTATTATGTATCCATATCAATCCGTCAATGAGCTCATCCTAATACACGTAAATAGCGGGTAGTCTAGAGTTATACTACAGCACATCATACTAGAATCATACTAAAGTATTATACCGGTCTTCGACTGGAATTACGCTATCTGATATGCAGTATTGAGTTCATAGTTCTCCACGATCTATTCCACGCAGATACAGCACAGCGATCAAAACACACATCACAATGCGATAATCGAATCACCATCATTACTACTAATGAGTAATCATCACTTGCCAGTAATTCCCATATTACAGATGCAGTGCCCAAGCACGCCGCCTACGGTGACTCCCAAAGGGTTCTTGGACGACGCCAGCGCTATCGTGGAGATTTGACTCCGGTCACCCCACTCAGCGAGGAAGGTCATCGTAAACGCCTGATCGAACAGGTGGTGAGGAGGAATTACGACAAGCAATATAATCGTTCGTGAAATAAACACAGTTCCGGAATAATTCCATCCTACCTGCGTGAAGACCCTTATCGCTAGTCGAGAGAACAGCGTCTCCTCCGAGCAAGCCCAACCCTGCCAAGGAGGACCTCAACCCCTCCGAGACGGAGCACCCCTACCCGTCCACGACTAGGACCCTCTTCGCAATCATCGGGCACTCCTTCGGATTCCGGCGACTGGCTGCAGTCATCATCCTCTTCCCTAAGCATGAATCTATCCACGACAGCAAGCCCTACCACTGGCGGAGCGGACGAGCTCAGGACGGCTACGAAGAATCAATAAGGTTCCAAATTCATCGTGGCGTCCGCGGCATTCCCTTACTTGCGGTGACGCGAGATATTCGGAAAATGGAAAAGAATCTTTTCCATTTCCATATCCTTTCAAAAGATATATGTTGGGATAGATCCCGGGGTCTCACGGAGGGAAGACAACGCCCTTGTCCACTCGGCCACATAGCACGCTTGTAAATTACTTCAGTTCTAGCTCGACCTCCTTGAGCTCTTCATTCTCTCCTCCTTCTGCGTCCATCTCATATGCCTCTTTCAGCAACTTGAGGCCTGAGCATCAACCCTCTATCAAAAACGCCTCCGCCGCGGTTCGAACCCGGGACCTCCTCGAACCCCCTCACTCACCAAAGTACAAAAACAGAGTAATGCACGTGTAATGCGTAAAGTGTTTGCTCAGCAAAGTGGGAAGCAGGAAGCCCAGGGCGGCAGACAGGACCTAATAAACGCCAAACCAGCATCGCTCCGCCTACCCTCCCGTCCGCTGCAAAATAAGATTCGTATCAAAGCACCGCTAAAACAGCATCCAGTGGACTCGCACCCGCATTGTGCGTAAAACAGTAATCACGTGAGAAAGGCCAAGGGCGTAAAAAGCGCCGACGGGCAACAGTTCTTTTGTTTTACAAGTTTCCAGTGTTTTTCACACTTTTTTCCGGAATTTCATACATCTGACTCGGTAGATTACACGGATCACACGTGAAAGGTTCACCAATGGCCCGAACCAGCCGAACAGACAAAAAGCGCTACCGTTGTGTAATACCACTCCACACGTAACGTGCATGAAATAGAGCCCTAGCGCCTTGTGTAATCCACAATTGCGTTTCACACAAGAGGGGTGCACCTCCAGTATATCAAGCTTCGAATGCGCCGCTCTTGGGGCCTATCCTGTTGGGTTGAGTCCATCCCCCATCCACGCCACCTCCCCCTCCTACTGTCATCAATGCCAGGGCTCCAATGGCTCCCAAGAAAACCACCACATGATTATGCTTCATCGACAGCACAGCTGCTATGAAGAACGTCTTGTCGCCGATCTCAGCGCACAGTATCATCAGAAAGGAAGCCAGAAAGGCACCGAGGTAACCGCTGCCCGTTGTTGCGGCCGATATGCCTGACACAGGACAGCGTCCCTCCTCAGGCGCAATAATTCCCTCGAGGCGATTCGACCCAGCCTCCGGTAAAACACGGAACTGGTATCCGTCTACTGCGTCACGAACAAGGTTCGACCTCTCTCTATACTTATACTGTGAGCGAGCGGAGACGTCCGACGTTCCTAACCTTATCAGTTTAACGAGCGTCGGTCAGCCATCAAGTGGACGACAGTTCCGTGAGCTCACAGCGACCAGCCCGATCGCAGATCACGCCCATCCTTCGCCGATAATACGAGTTTTAAGATGCCAAAAGTTGACTTCGACCAGGAGCGTGAGGTAGTTACAATATTGGTGAACAATGTGGACTTGATGTTTCGGATGCGTCCAAATTCCAACTTCACCGAATACCAAAAATCCGCAAAATGCCGTGAATGGTCATGACGGGTGGTCACAGCTACCAAATGATACCCGAAAGACCCACAAGGAAACTAACAATCATCGAAGGGCGATAGTTAGTCTTCCGTCTTAAGGGTAGGCTAAGCCCTGAGGACTGCAACGAGCGGTGTCTAGAGGTGAAGGTCTAAGACCACAAGTGTAGCATTTACGTGGCGGCGGGCGGTACCCTCAGTGCTGAGAAACGTGGCGAGCATACCACGCACAGGACGATGGAAGATCTAACGGAACTGCGCCAGAGACGCCCGTTGCCGTAAATTTATTTCCAAATTATCCGTGGGTTGAGTAAAACGCGATCAGCGACACTTGGCCCGATTGGAAGACTACGCTGTGCTGAACGACGCGGCGATTGTACAGTAGGATGCATGAGAGAAGCTTCACTCGGCGGATCCCGCGCCTCGCTCCCCAACTACCTTCAGTGATTCCGGCGAGCAGCCCCGCAGATGACGACCCGGTCAAGCCGTCCTCTCCGAGCACCAATAACAGCATCGT
The DNA here is from genome assembly GCA_013115135.1 of Perkinsus olseni. NCBI lineage: Eukaryota > Perkinsozoa > Perkinsida > Perkinsidae > Perkinsus > Perkinsus olseni. Next base: position 99,263 of record JABANP010000083.1, on the reverse strand, counting down.
CGACAATAGAAGGAGCTCGGGACGAACCATGATGGACCGCCGAAAGAAAAACTACCGACGGCCGTGTTTCCGACGTCCAACGCTAAGCAGTCGATGACAGGCTGTCGCATGATCGCCATGCTTCGACCTTGGATACGCGAGAATCTTTCTGATTGAACACCCGAGGGCGGCCTTGAGCAGCAAGAGTCCTCTCGCTGAGTTCTACACAACCTTCTCTACCCATCCAGTGTAGACTCCTACCTGCTCGACAAAGAGGCTAACTACAGGACGGGGCGGCCAAAGAAGAGAGTACCATAAACGAGTGACTTGCATGAATAAACTTCATCCGAGAGGCCTGCGAACGAAGCAGCGCGTTGACTTCGAACGACGCCGGGATCACTTAGCATCATTGCATAGATCCGGATATTTTCACTTCCACTCAAGATAAACTAACGTAGCTCTTGCAAGATGGCAATCAGTACGCGAATCCGGTGTTCGGTTGGTGTTGCGCACTGCACTTTGAGAAGGGCTCCTTAGTTGATTCGCGGGTCGAAGCCCGACCTACTTTCACGCTTATGCTGACGATCGCTCCGCTGCTAAATTTAAAGGCGTCCTACTATGCCAAGAACAAATGGAGAAGAAATAGTCAAGGAGAAGGGCGATACGATTAAGGGTTGGGCGCGCGAAGCGGCCGCCTGAGTTTGCCTGCAATGCGATAGCTATGAAGAGTCACCTGCCACGGGAACGTTTGCTCGTCCCACCCCTTGCCCATGTCCTCCGATAGGGACCAGCGTTGCGGTGCTACTCCTCGGGCTACGACTTCGCTGCTGTCCCGAGGAAACGCCGCGAGGAAACGTGCACCTGCGCCTGAGTTGCCGCGAAACGTACATATAATGTGTACGACCAACAAGATTCGAACCCACGACCTCGCGGGTGGCAATTGCGTCACTTAACCTGCCGAGCTACGACCTTGTCTTGGATTCTTGCATTGTAATTCACGGTCCTGTCGACTTGTTACCCCTGCCGTGCCCAGGGGTTGCCGCATTCAAGCTCAATCTATCGTTTCACAACCCGTTACATTGGTCGGTCGATGGCATCGACTCGGTGCGGTTGCCCTACGTGTTTTAAGGCGCTTGCGTCTGAGCTGCCGACGAGCTTCGTCTTCTGATAAAACTGAGTGTTGAGCTTTAGCGGAGTAAAACAAGTTAGATTCGGCGACGAGGTGTCTGGTCTCATGGTCGAATCCTCCCAGTGCTTACTCACCTGAGCACAGAGGTGACCTCTAGGAGATGAGTGATACCAACTACGAATGGGATATCATCGAATAAGTCATACTGCTACCTCGTTTTTTCGGGGGCATATTCAATAAGACGATCATTCTTAGGATTCTAGGGGGTTAGGACGCTATTTTAGGCCAAATGCCTTCCGACCGATTTCTCTGTTAAAGGCATAAGGACGGGACCTTAGGATCTTTAATTCATGATTTGGCAGTTACGACGCGGTTGTGACATTAGGCCAGGCGGTTAGGACGTAAAGATTTCACAAGGCCCGAGAAATACTCCAACCTGATCTGATACTGCATTGCTAGTGTATCAGCAAGACTCGATGCGACTAGAAGAGGAGGGAAAGGTGGAGCAGGGTGACACCTGATAGCCTACCCCCTACTGCAGGGGGACTGGGGGGATATTGAACAAAATACCGGGTGTGGATGTCGAACGTGCACTAGTCGTGCCTGCGGGGGTCGTAGCCGCGGTAGTCGGTATTGTAGTACTTGGTCCCCCGGTGGTCGTGGTCGTACCAGTCGTGACCGTGCCAGTCGTGGCCGTGCCAGTCGTGGCCGTGCCAGTCGTGGCCGTGCCAGTCGTGGCCGTGCCAGTCGTGGCCGTGCCAGTCGTGGCCGTGCCAGTCGTGGCAGTGCTAGTCGTGGCCGTGCCAGTCGTGGCCGTGCCAGTCGTGGCCGTGGTAGTCGTGGCCGTGGTAGTCGTGACCGTGCCAGTCGTCGCCGTAGTAGTCGTGGCCGTACCAGTCGTGGGCGTTGTAGTCGTAGCGGCAGTAGGCGCCGCCGTAGTAGTCGGCTTCCTGGTAGTCGGAGTCCTAGTCACAGGTTTCCCAGCTGAGCAAAATCAGCCGGTAACTCTATCTAACACAATCGAATCATCTTACATGAGTTTTTGCATCCTGCGATGAAGAGAATAGCGTACACGCCAGCAAAGAAGGCGCAGATTGAGAAGGTTTTCATCGGACTGAGGAGGTGATGTGAAGTACCAGCCTGCGTGTGTTGCGAAATTGCCAATCTCAATTCGAGAAAGAGAGCGCACTACTAGGCTCGCTTAGTCCCGACTGTACTACAGGCGAAGCGTGATGCTCATTTCGACTCAAAATTCTCAAAATTTTAGCCTGCCATGCAACGACAACGACTGTTCTTGGTCCAGTAGGGTTGTCCTCTGCTCACGACACGCAGACTCACCCTGAACCGTCGAGGAATGCGAGCGGCGGAGACATTTGTGCGGTCGCACTGTGTGGGATAAGTGCTCTCGATGATTCCCGAAAGAGACAGAGCCCCCCTTCGTCAAATGAAGAGAGGGCCCTTCTTGGATTCAACTGTGTCTCCTGTGCGTATGTGCTGCTCGCGACGCACAAGCTGTGTATCTTCAGGGCGAAGGGTTTGCCGCCCCGCTGCTCAGCGTCTGGGTCGTGTAGTGTAATGCGGCCGTAATGTCTCACCGAGCGTGGAATCACAAGACATCAGTGACGACTCAGCACGGGCCGTGATTCATGCCAGGGCGCATCACCCAGGCTGGTTCAACCTACAATCGTTCCGCGTTCAGACTCTAAGTCTCAGACCGTCCGTTGTGGGCTGCGCTCGCTCTAGCAGTTAGAATTTACTGTCTTTGCCTCAACTAGTGAGTGCTTGGCAAGCGCTCACTAGTTGAGGCGACGGACCTAGCGAGCAATACTTTGCTAGCTCCGTCACGGCCGCATTGCATGCCTGACAGATCCTCCATCAGGCATTTAGTGCGGCCGTCGGGACAGCGCTCTTGCGGAAACACGTGGCCCGCCTCCCACTGAGCTGATCGACTAGCCTGCGGGCAGCTTTCCGTACAGGCTGGACTGTACAGGTCCTGCACCACAGGAAAACCGAGTCGTGAGGGTCAACAGCCCCCGTCCGACGGGGCCCGTCGTGGTCTGGTCGCAGTGACTGTGGCATGTGGGCCGTCCAGATACGCCTGAAGTGCTACTACGGACCGGTGTATCGGCGAGGACTCACTTGATAATACCAGGTTGATATGCATCTAATAGCACCTCAGTTACCCGGTGGAACTGTGTCGCGGTAGGGTAGGCGTTCGGAACGCCGCGTTCCCAACCAGAAATTTATACCAACCACCCCTTATAGCGGAACTAAGAGATATGAACCTGGCAGGTCCCTCCCTTCAACCTGCTCCCTCCCTTCACAAAGGCGTGGGCCGAGCGCCCTGTCAGTAAAGGCAAGTATGAGACAGTGTCGCAGAGACACACACCAAGGGCTACCCTAGCTGCCATTTGTGTTGGTTAACATCGGCCTCAGCTGATCAATACCTATCGAGACTGCTACTGTCGCATTATCCGGCAAGGATGCTCCGGGCGAACCCAATCGTTCAAGCTTTACCGATGTCGGATGTGTGCAACACGCAGAGTGCTTCACCTTTGATTCACTGCTCTCAAGTTAAAAGTCCCAACTGCCGTGTCCTGTTTTGGTTACACTTCACACGAACGCGACAGACAGGTTGAGAAGAGAATGCGCCACCAGCGCAGTTGATGCGAGCGCCGTGATGGAAATACAAGAACTGGCACCTCCGAAATCTTTGGTGCAAGGCTTGGCCAACTAAAGTGAAGCCTCCTCTGACAACAGCAGAGGGAAAGCAACCCATCAGCCGAGAAGGCTGTAAATGGCAAGGCTGAGCACATCCACAGACGTGCTGGTAGCAGGTCGCCTCGGCCATGCAGCTCGCTGCTACTGTACATGATGCAGGGCAATGAAGATCTTGACAGGCGGGACAGATATGACGATGCTGTTGTTCGATTGGAAGAAGAGAATGGTTGTGTCTGAACGGAGAAAGCTCGTCCACGGCATTTGAAAGCAAACGACTTACTTTTGATCAACGACTTGAAAATCGCAGGCAAAGCATTGACATTATCGATGATGAGCTGGTCCTTACCAGCCGTATTCACCATATGGAACAGTATGGAGCCATTGTTTTTGCCGATAATAACGTAAGGGTTGGCTCTGGCGACGACCCTGCACAGAATACAAGTCCCCCTATTCGCAGGGTCTAGGAGCAACTTCACATGCGATCGATAATCCTTGTACTCTTGATACTATGCACCTCAGCCGACCCATTGATTGTTGGCGTGAGTGTACCATTATATATGTACGTACCGTCAGGGGTCGGGGCACCTGACGAAAGACAGGCTTCCAGAGATCACGGGGATAATTGGCTCCCTGACCGGGCGTTGACGTAGGACGCGGCGTGGTTGGGCCCGTTGGACGGGCAGTCGTTGTTGTTGTCGGGCCCCTGGTAGTTGGGCTTCTGGTTGTAGTGTTACCACCTGAGAAGCATGATCGGTGATCAACGCTCTCCGTAGTCGAGCCCGCTCACTAGATTTCTTGCATCCAGAGATGAAGAGGATGGTGTATAGGGCAGCAACGAAGACGCAAACCGAGATAGTTCTCATTCGGCTGGTGACGGAATAGCTCGTATAAGCCTGAGTGTCGAGCAACTGCAGAATTTTACCTAACTATGGCTTGAACTGCGGTACATAACCTTTTCCAGTTGAATAATTTGGCTGGAAATCAGACCACGAATGGCGAATTTAAAGTGTGCCAGTCTTCCCCACTGAGCTAGGGAAGGGGTCATCGAAGGTTTGAATTTCGATGGCTCTTCATGGACGAGTAGGGTGATGAGCATGCGCCACTCCGGCCCTGATCATATTGCCAACGCGTAGCCTCGGCTCGGTTCGGGAACCTGCCAGGAACAGAGGCAATTGCGCGATCGTTTTGTGCGTTCATACTGAAGACCCTTCAGTGAAGAGGGAGGGGTGTGTGCCGGGATCTATTTCTGAGTTCGGTGTTTGCAGGTCGTGCGTGCTCCTCATACCTCTGACAATCCACGAACATGAGTTGATCATCAACTGATAATGTGCAACAGCCACAACATGGAGACGTACTAGAACTTCTAGTTCAAGTCTCCTAGTAGGATTAGGCCGGCACTCTGCCTCTAAGGGCCGTGTCAAACTGCCGCGACCTAGCTGTATGAAATGTGCCCAAGAGATCGGCCAGGTTGGACACCGTTTACGGAATAAGTGCAAGGTGCTCGGGAATACGGATCAGTATATTTTTGTTGGGAAAATCCTAGGAAGTTCGCTGGAGGAGACAGCCGTGCGTGTGCGTACGAGGCAGTGCACGCCACCGAGACGTTAATCGCAAGGGGTCGGTGTCAGGCACTGTGGTGTTGGGTGTCCTGTATATGTTTTTGTCCCACCCGTCCCTGCTCTAGGGGAAAAAGATCGCGTGGCAGGAGCGTCTACTTCCCGATTGTTGATCAACCGTTGATCTATTCGTGACACGAGATCTTTTCGGAGAAGACATCCCCCAATGACGCGGTCGGGCTGGGATTTCCTCGTCAGTGAATATGCCGGAATCGGCATAATCTCGCTGGACTATGGGGAAGCGTCGCGCAGTTCTATTATCAGAAATCTCGAGTCTTTTAGGGTAGGTAGTCATACCCACAACTTAGTAAAAGGATGGTTATCCAGAGGTGCACTACTACATAGAATATGGAAATTTCAAGGTACGAAGATGAACAATCTTCCTTTTCTCGTTCATCATCTGCACGAAGGCTGTAGGCATGAAAAGCAGCAGCCTAATGACTGCTATCATGGTAGACAGAAATGAGATTCGAGTTTCTGTGACAAAATGTCAGTAACAAATTGTTAGTGACATTGTCAGTTTGGACAGTAGCATCATTGTGTAAACAGGGGTCCGACCTCCTTACCGCTACAGTAACTGTTATGGAGTTCCGCATCCTGCAGACCGCGGGTTTGGTGCATGTGGCGTGCGCGCGTCCGCACTGTGCGGGCCGCACAGCGCCATTAGGTAGAGCGCCGCCCCAAGGGCGGCATCTGCGATAAGAGCATAAGATCATATCCGTGGCCCCTGGATATCTCATGAGACGCCGTCCCAGGGACGATGCGAAACCGTGCTAGTTGACGGGTTTAATGTTAAAGTGTTGTCATCAGAAACATGCTTAGGATTATTCCGCATAGAGTCCGTTTTGGCTCGAATCTCTGGGCTTGTCCCAATTAGGATCAAAGACCTACGACACCTACGGTACTCCTACCTATTGATTCATCCAACTGGGGTCTGCTCCACAAGAGGACCCGACTAGGTTACCTCTTTTTAGTAGTCTCGTAAATTATGAGTCGTAATATGATCTTACTGATATCTACAGTATGTTGTGGAATGCGTTTCATTTGAAGACCCCCCTATATCGACCGCGGTATTGATAACACAATACCAGGTTTACCAAGAGTCTTGGTGCAAGACGATAGACGATAATAATAGGCCAACTAAGAATCTCTAGTATTAACCAGAGATACAGGAGATAACCGTAGATAGAAGGATGAAACAGTACACAGTCGTACGAGATAGTAAAACTGACACTCTCTAACTCACTGAGAGCAACCGTAGCTCAAAGTCTAGCTTCCTACTAGGAAGCAATGGTCGCACATCTTAGCTAGGAATTTCCTAGCTAAGATGCCCAACCAATGCAAATCTCGCTCGCCATAACAGGTTCGCGTCATAGGTCTGCAACATCTAAGATGGGCGGTGAGAGACTCTCACTGAGAATTCGATACTACCGAATCGGTAGGAAATTCCCTGCACGTTCTTGCATAGTGTAGCATCAGGCTGTCTGATTCAGGCCAACGTCATCCTAATAGAAAGGGATGTATTATCACTCCTCTCCACAGATCGACGAGTCGTTGATTGGAAGAGGATGGTTTAACGTAGTTACTTTCGACGGGAGTCTTTCCGTAGTATGGTAATCCCTCGCGACAACCACCTAACGCAAATCACATCGCGAAAACGACAGAAAAAAGCGGAAAACCGGGCAAACTGCGTACAGAGAGACTGTGCCAGGCTGAGATAGGGAACCGTTCCCAAACGGAGGTTCCGTTTCGGGAATGGAGGTCCCGCCGATGAAAGCTTTTCTTATACATCGTGCTGTACCTGGTGCGATCTCCACGTCTCTGAGCAAAGAGAGTGCCGGGTGTCACACCAATTCTGCACAATACTGTAGCGGTCTTCAATTACTCTGAGAGTAATACTCTTCCACTCGCCAGCTGCTGCGTATGATCCGATCATCATAATCGCGGTGCGATAACAGCAGCCTCCAAAACGCAGTGCGGTATGGAGGTTCCGCCAGGAAAGATCAGTAGATGCTCGAATAAAGACTCTTCATACGAGTATCGTTTTCGTCTTTCTGAAGATCGTACTGTGGCAAGGCAGACGCCCACACTTGAACCACTGCTCATCGGCGTCTGTTGTACAAAGAGAGCCAGGCTCTCAGAGCCCCTCTAGGTAACTGCTAGTGGTTATTGCGCCCCGATGCGATTTGAGGATTCCTTCCTGTCAGCGCTATCATGGAACAAGTAACATGATAGTGCGGTGTGCTGTGGATGGTTCGCACACCCAGGGAGAGAGAAGAGCTGCCTGAGCGCGCATCAGTGATGCCGCATCACCTCTATTGAATAGAGCCTATTCGATGAACCTGACTAGAAGGGACGTTGCCACCACGTCGTGGCGAATGTACCATGTACAGCACGATGTATAAGGAAAGCTTCTATCAGAGAAGGGCCCACGCCAGTGAAACTCTTCGGGAATTCCGAAGAGTTATTCCGAACCGGGATAATTCGATAGGTGGTAGGTTTGCTTCTGAATCATCCAGATCGGATGGCTGCCTTTTGCTCGGTTGTTACCCATAGTGTGACCTTGAGCCGGGAGAGACGCAGAGGCCTATTCTATCATAGAATTTCTATGATCTATGCGGGGTTGACGAAGTTTCAGCTATGCACGCATGCACGAGAAGATCGGCGCATGATGAGTAACACTGCCAGGGAACTACGAGGGATATCGCATATTCGCACAGCTCTCATCAGAAGTTCTGAGTTAGAACGCCGGACGCCCTACGCCGATCTACAAAGTCGGTGTAGTGTTCCCTGCTGAATGAACAGTTCTGGAGAGAGGATTTTCAACGAGCGCCATCGCAGGGCACGAAACCTTGCCATTAGCTGTCTCCGGCAGAGAACTGGTGGTAGGACTCCTCCCGGTGCAACCGCAGCCTTTACTCGGAAAGGCAGCATAGCCAAGCACTCCCACATAAGCTTTCCGAATTCTTATGCCGGCACACGGAGAAGGTCGAAGTGCTAATCATCACCATTATCATCACCACGGTGCGATCCAGTGCTGATCCCGGATCCCAGAACGCCGGTGCGCGTGCGGCACAGGGACGCAGCGTACTCCCTGTCTCCCTTTAGAATGGGGTTCCCCCGCTGCTCTGAGGCCGAGTTGACTGACAAGTCGGCTTGGCTCATCTTTTTCTCTTTCTCATTAGAGAGAGCCCATTGCTTGTCTAAACGGTTCAACAAATTTGTATTGCTGGATGAGCACTCGGCATAATCACCAGTGAGCGGCAGGGAGCCACTGAAGCCCCGCGCCGCTAGCCCATAGCTTCGTATCCTCGCCAGCCCCCTTGGTCGACTTCCCGTAGACAATTGGTTGACTTCGCCGTAGATCCTATACTGCTTTGCCAGTTGTTAAGTCTTGACACCTCACAATGATCCAACTAACTATTCTATGCATCATTTACGCTGTCCGCGCGGAGTTCACGGGTAGGGCGGCGGTCTTCCATGCTACGACGACTAACCTTTGCAATAGAGATTTGAAGGACGCTCATGGCAATCCCGTCCCCTGTGGCAAATCTCGAGCTAGAGAGACTCTCGGGCTGACGTTGCCTGGTATGGAGGACGGTTCTCTTACTACAAGGGAGCATATCATTATTGCTAGAGACGGCAACGTCAGGGTCAAAGCTATGCCAAGCCGCCCCTATCAGTATTTCATGTACACCGAGACTCCGAAGAACGTCAAACTTCATCAGCTGTACAACCACCAAGCCATCGCTCTCGTCGACAGCACGCCCGAGTTCGAAGCTCAGCGCCTCTACGGTGCTGGGCTGAGTAAAGATGGTTGGACTGACGGAGGCCTGGCCAATATTGACAGCAAGACGTTACACAAGTGGACCAAGCGTGGGCCACAGGGCATCGATAAGGCCTCTGGCTTCAATTACACAGCCGTCTACCAGACTTGTATGCAGCCTAATGTTTGGACGTTCTATACCGACTCTGATGACTCAAAACCTGTGAAGCTGGTCGGGTCTAACTCCTTCTGCAACAAGGTCCTGCGGGTCACAGAGTACTCCAACTACCGCACTTTGGATGAAACACTCACTGTGGAGGACTCTATCAAAGAAGTGCACACCATGTATGGTATCGGGTCTCGCATATTATCTGTTGGAGAGAGTCAGGAGGTTCCCAAAGTATGTGAAGATCTCTTGGGTGCTCCCTACGTGTGTGAGTCTGAACGGGAGTTCTTCGGAGACGGCCAAGAGGTTGACTGGATACCTTCTGGCAGGAGGATGCGTGGAGCTACAGAAAGCCAGGATATCATCCCGTACTTCGACGTTGCCGAGGGCACTGCGGCTTATACGTTCTTCCATCACCAATATGAAAGGCGCCTCCTCCAACTGCTTAAATTTGAGTTCCCCCCCAATTGCAACAACACCGGTGGAACAGCTTTTCTGAACTTCTGCCTCTTCGTCGCCGTCGATGCGACCATCTCGACTTATACGCTGAAGGCAGGGATGACGTTCGTTGATGTGAATGATAAGAACAAAAAGGCTCAACTCTTCCTCGCAATCGTAGTCGGCAAGGAGCTTGGTCAGAGTGTGCTGAGGTTGGAGCTCGTGGCCCAGGGATCAGTTACGGTGTGGCAGATGGGTGAAGGAGCCAGTTTGAGTATCGTGGTCTCGATCGAGGGGAAGGTCTCTGATGATACGGCCAAGCAGATATTCAGGGCTGAAGCGAAGATAGCGGTTTCATTTAGAGTAAATCTCCCCGTGGTTGGAAGCATCATGGACATTACCATCTATGCAAAGATTGGTATCACAGCGGCTCCCAACAACGTTATCACGGCCTACGGTGAGATTGGCGTAAGTATATCCCTATTTATCGCTGGCGCTGGTGCTGGAATCAACATCAAGGGGAACACACTCGACAACCTGCCGAACAAGTGGGCTTTCAAGTCGGAGGCATTCGTGACTGCGTGGGTGAATATCCTCTTGTGGAGTGACAACTGGAGGTGGTCGTGGGAGATCTGGCATGCTAGCCCGGTATACTTCTGAAGATCACTACACTGCAGTCTTAACTCTGCTGCTTTTCCTAACCGCTCCTCTTCTCGTCAAGGTCTGAGCAAACGCGAAGCCCATGCCTTCATTCGCCGGGTCTGCAGGAGACGTCCTTTGTTGATTCGGTAATATCTTTCTACTTAGGATTAAATAAACTTGGCCTCTTGAAGATGGGGTGGATACTATTCTCTTTCGCCGCCCCTCCAGGATGAGTTATTGCACCATACTCGGGATCATAACTCGAGTCTACCAGAGTAGATCCTTCGCCGATATTTCATGTAATATCCTTTGTCAACTCATTTTAAGTCAATCAACTTGACCAAACTGATTATAATAAAGAGGATAATATTTAATAAGATTTTGACGTTACATGTCGAGTAGTCGGTATCCTCAGAACCAGGCCTGCCTCTATTAGCTATTTGAGCTTTTTACATACCAGAAAGTGAAAGGCCTCGAATGTTCATGATGTTGGGTTGGAAAGTTCAATATCAACTCGCAACTGCAGACGGAGCTCCGAAAGAGGCGGACAGGGCGCCGTCGAAGTTCCTCTTTCAAGTGCACCGCGGCGCGGTGACCGCGCACTTCAAATAGGATGCCCGAGGACTTCAGCGACGCTGAATCAGTATGCTGGCGAGACGAGTGAGGCCCGAGCGGCTGTATCTGGGCGATTGAGCGACCCCGAATCCTTTTTTAAAACGTACGATGTGCTGGAAGGGCGACCCCGAATCCTCTTTAAGCGTATGCTGTGTGTCTTCAGACGTTGGTAGACATGATAGTGCTCTCAGCCTGAAAGCATTAGCCTCCTGCCCATAGGGTATCGGAGGCTCCGCAGAGCGCAGCCTTGTCTGCGGCGTACAGCAATGACGTGGCTTCGGTCAATTATTTGAATTTACTTGAGTAATAGCCGCCCATTCATTAAGGCTCTTTTTGGTACCCTGAGAGCTCCCTTGCCGGTTGGATTCTAAAATTTAGAATCTAAATGAATTATTTGTCTTACACTGATAATGGAGGACTACGATGCGTAGCAGCTACGCCGTAGCTTCCATATGCTACCGACAGCAGTAATATGGCGGAGCAAGGCATTCGAGTTCTACGCCTATCTCATTGGCGCAAGCTGTTCCACGAGTCGTGGACCACGACTCGAAATGTCTCTTAATTCGACCACATATTCGATTGCGGGGTCGTCGAGCTGATATTTGAGGGATTGATTCTCGGTGTCGACTTCAGGGGTGGTGACATTGTCACCGTGACAAGGACTCTCTCCGATCATCGGAGTCCGATGAAAACGAGCAGATTGCGGCTCTGTTGATCGCCTTCTGTGAACCCTTTCGGTTAATATATTCCACGGTCTTCCAGATTAACAACTGGAAACACTGATCCAGACTTGTAGTAATAACAATATCAATAACCACTATCATAGTGGCACTATGATAGAGAATACCCACTCTCTACCACGACATATAACGACGTAGGTGGTTGATGGTAACCACCAGTGTAACGCGTAATTACAACTTTACTTAATGATTAATGATTGAACCCACAGCTAGCGTACTAGCGTCAGGATACTTTAGCCACCCACAGAGTGTCCCAAGGGCATCAGAATGGGGGAAAAAGGAGGCAATCCACACAATTGCCGAGACTTCATCATTTGTGCTCTTTTGGGACGCAACAGCTCCAGAGGCACCAGCCTGGTGCCTGCCTGACGCCTCCAGGCAAGCACCACGCGAGGCTCTCCTTCATTGTCCAGGACTTGGCATTCATCTACGGGGCCGTGATCTCTTTTCTTCTTTGTGATCTTTTTCACGGTCCTGAAACCTTCCGGGGATTGGGAGTCGCAGCGGTGACAGTGAGGGCAACAAAGGGTCAAACGACTACCTCCCTACTGTCCTACCCCAGCGGTTCCCATATTTGTCTGCGCACAGGCTGTGCGGCACAGCAAGTTCACAGCCCGTACGTGTGTGCGGCGGCCGCACCGCGGCCAGCCCAGCCTACAACCCGGATATTGGGGTAGGCCCAGGCTCACTTGTAGTCTCGGTTGGTGCGTTGGCTGGGATCGATCGGCTCACGCAGAGGCTGCAGAGCCGCTCATATTGTTTACCAAGGAAACATGATGACAAAGTTTGTCAGACGAACTGACAGGCGAAAGATGGCTTCGGTTCACGCGTTTCACAAAGCCGCCTACCTTTCGTCGAGCACGAGATTCCACAGTACTAGGATGTTAACTCGACGGTGATCAGTGGTTAGATCGAGAAGCTGCATCCATCATGGCTAGCGCCCTAGAACGCCAGCACACAAAATTCGTCCCCTGCCCTCCTGGTTTCACCGTTTATAAACCCCTTCGGGATTTACCTCTACAACTTGGAGCGCTCTCTGCCGAGCTGACAGGACCATTGGAAATGATCTTTGATATCGTAATAGCTGCGAGACCCGAACTCGCGCCCGTCCGAAAGTTTCGGACTAACGCCTGAATCTAGCGGCTTGGACCACTCAGCCAAACTGTCGGTGACTAACTAGCATAGATGGCTTCCTATGCCGTGTATAGTGTTCGAAGAGATACGACGAATCGTTCGCTTCGTCTGGGCTTTAAGTCTTCCGTCGCAGACGGCAGGGAGCATCCGGGAAAATGGGAACGGGAAGCAGATGCTTCAAGATAGTTTGCGTCGCAAACTATCTTTGAGCATTACTTCGAAGCAAACTTTGCGACACGAGTACGATGCAACTGTGAACTCGAGGTTTAACTATTCTGTTATCAATATTCTGTTACTATCGACTTTTTGATGACGCCGTCATCAAAAAGTCAATCTACAGATAATGCCTGCCCCATAATATCTGTCAGATATGCCGTAACAGAGCCAACTCCAGCACGAGTTCAAATTGAAGAAATTCTTACCGTCGAAGAAATTCTCGTCCGTATTCAATACGGACTTCAGAAGTTGAGGAGAGAAGAGATGAGAGAAGAGAAAGAGAAGCTCTTAAAGTATTGCATGTCTTTCTGTTCACTATCTCGGACTCCTTTCCGACTCGGAAATTCCGAGTCCGAGTTCACTATTCACTATTCCGAGTTCACTATCTTACTGTCGGCAAACTTCTCCGTCACGGAGTCTCCGTGCGCATCGAAAAGGACCCTTGATTCGAGAGCCATGATCGTCCTGGGCCATTCGTCCAGGAGGACCTGTTCTAAGTCATCAAGCATAGATGATCCCGACTTTCAGTCGGCGACTGAATCGGACCGACGCTCTCAAATTTTGAGAGCATTGTCACTGGTACAATAACACTGCTATAATGACATTGTTATTGTTATTATAACAGCTACAAGCGAAGTTGCAGTGATCCTTGGCTCCAACTTTGCTTTCCCAGCTGCTTCGATGAGCTCGGACTCTCGATCGAAAAGGTCGCCAGTTTCGACCGCAGGTCCGATGGTTCAACCATCATGGTTGGACTGGGCACCGACGTCATTGAAAGCCTGACCGCTGTTCCCTAAGTCTCAGTCGAACAGGTGAGCATTATTCTTGAAATCAATGGTCTGATCCTCCCTCAACTAACTTGTACCATCCCTTCTGTGCTCTTTTGCTCACTGAGATCAAACAATGTTCAGTTCTAGCTTGGCGTCGAGCGGCGAAAGTATCTCACCCGAATGGATTGAGTCAGCCATCGGGATGGACACTCTATGGCCAGTAACTGGCGCGTGTAACTGGCGGCCAGTGGCTGCTCATCGAGCAGTGCTCAACCGTTGAGCACGGGATGGGACCCGTCTGACGGGTTGCCGGTTCCAAAGTTGTGGCAACCTCAATTATGCCGGTATGCTTCGGACTCCGAACACAGGATTTGGGCTCCCTTGCGTAGTGAGCCCGTCTTTGGCGAGAACACTATTCCCGGAACAGTCCTTTTGGGACACGGGGGACGCTAGTGCGGAGACCCTTCGTCACCAGTGGTGGGTCCACTGTCCCCACTGAGGACTCCCCAGCGAAGACTATGCGGAACGGTCTCTGACGAATGCGACGACGCATACTCGACATACAAATGGGCGGGTCGCCTGGCAGGCCTGAACTTTCAAAGCTTCAAATATGCTTCCGAATTTCCGGATCTTGATTCCAGAGGTAGACGCCAAACCATCTCGAAGACGACGGCGGCGCCTTACTGACGTGCGACTGGTCTGCAAACTGCAGGTGCACTTGCGTACACTCGGAGATGTTAAGTCGATTAGTGTTCTCTCATCATTCTCGCGAGTTCGGGAACCTGCACTTCGATCCAGCCAACTACGGCATTGAGGCTCTCATTTTGAGGGCTCTGAAAATCTCATCCAGACAGGGGCGGGTTCCGCTTTTCTCGAAATCGACGATGAGAAAGTGGTTTACAACTAGATTGCTCAGCCTCGTTCACACATTTTCTAATGGCTCTCCCGAGTACAAGGCTCTCCTTCAGTGCCTCTCGCGTCACCTGGGTCCGCAGCGTCTTCTTGCTCGCCTGCATGTACCACATGTCGATTGCGAGTTCTGACGAACCTTTCAGAACTGTCGCCGATTATCCCAAAAATTGCTATGATGGCCCTGGCCCGGCAGATGGTGATAAAATCGAGCTGCTATCCCCCTCCTGCATCTTCAGTTTGAAAGGGTTGAAGCCGGACGGAGTTTATCAAGAGACCGGCGGCGTTGTTATTAGAACCAATATGGATGGAAAATGGGGTGAAATGAGGATCCAAGTCGACTTGAAGAAAGACCCTACAAGCGGCGAGACGAAGGTCAGCGTGGAGACTAGTGGCTGGGCCCATCTATGGTTCGAGCATGATGGTATAGGCTTCCATTGGAATCCAGCCTCTAACATTGGTCATTTCACTGGGACCTCCGTAATCCCTGTTTCTGTGGCCTCTGCGGTCGATGTTCACTATCCTGAGAACAAACACTCGTGGTTTTCTTGGTATGGAGTCAACGGTTTTGCTAGCAGCAAGCAAATGGAGCTGTCCGCCACTCCTGAGATGGATAAGGGCTCAGCTATACCTACATTGATCTGGAACGTGTTCCGCATGGAAAAGGTGGAAGGAGGTTGGAGCTTTCATATCACTTTCACGTCGGCCGGTGACAAGGACGAGAAGCCGTTTTTATATACGGATACTGTTGTTGATGGCGTGCTGCATGATAGGCTGTAGGAAGAAAAATCGTGGATTGCTCGGTAACGTGCTCAAAGTTAGCGCCTCTCACTTTTCACGTTCCCCGAAGACGCATTTTGAACCTCATAGTGAGGAAGTTACATAGACAGAACCATTTTTCTCAGCCTGACAGCAGCCTCAAGCTGCTCATTTAGGCTATACCCGTAGAAGACCTCGCATATTATCAAAACGTTTTACTTTGAAGAATCTAGTATTCTTCTAACTCTCCTATTTTCACCCCAGCGTCGATGAAGGCGTTGCGTTGTAAATCACAAATGTAATTGTAATTACAACTTTTAACTGTCAATAAAGGAATATCAACCAGCCGTGGAACGGCGTTCAGTGTGAACCGCATTGTCTTCTTCGTTTTAGAGTAGGGCCAGCTTTGCAGCAACTGCGCCGGACATTCGAGTACTCTCCAAGATTGTTATCGTTGGCTGGGAATCCCAGCCTGGGATAGAGCAGGCGATGGCGTGATGATACACGACTCGTAACACGAGATAGATCGAGATCAGATTTCTCTCGATAATAATAAATCACACACAATTACATTACATCAAATGCAAATAGTGTGCAATTCAATAGAGAGATGGCTGGACAATCTTTCCATCGGAGCTGATCTATACAGCCACGATACCACAACCCACGAACCCCACTTCGGACTACGACTCGGATTGAATCCCTGCCTCGCTGCCAAAAGTACCGAATAACCCTACCGTAGCTCGAATTCGGGAATATTCGACCTTGATATAATTTAGTGCGAAATCAACGCGGGAGAATCTATCCAGGAAACTGTTCAGCGTCTCACTCATCCTTATCATGCTAGGGCAAATCATGTGCAGTTTCAAGCGCTATAAAAAAACCAATCTGCAGATAATGCCTGACAGATTTGCCGTCCCAGAGCCAACTTCGGCGCGAGCTCATAGTTCACTCGAGCCTCTATTGCTGTTAAACTTCAACCTGAACTCTCCTGATGCAGCCGTCAACCGACCTGTTGAATCCAGGAGACGAAATCTGGACCGATTTGAAGACTCGGTGACAGCCTCAATGTCAACCTCATGACATCCAACCAAAAGTCCATGAGAAGAACCCGTGAGGAAAATAGAAGCTCCTGTCGGTAATCTCGGGAAGGTCGACCTCGAACTGCATACTCGCTCCACAATTCGGAAAGGCTCCGTCTCACACACGTAGATACAGGGCTCGAGATCCCTTCCCTCCAGATGGAGGCTCTCAATATCGATACTGATACTGGCCGTCCCCGTGGCACCGAAACGCGGGGAAAGAGTTGGCTGCGAAACTTTGACCGCGCGACCCGAAGAAGAGACCTTATCATGCAGAGCGACCAGCGCCGAGCCTTCAGGCGACGTGGACTTTGATTGGCAATCCATCTTTGCAGGGGCTGCAGATGTGGCGGCCATCATACCGGTTTCAGGGGGAGTTGCAGTGATTCGCGGCTCTAAGTTGGGTACCACGGAGGTTTCGACCGGCTCGAACTCTCGATTGAGGGAATCTCCAGCTACGACCCCAGGACTGATCGCCGGACTGGGTTCCAATGTCATGGGAGACGTGGTAGCAGGACCGTACTCCTCTGTCACCGGCGGGCGAGTTCCATCCGCGAAGTTACTTGTCGGATCTTCCTTAAAATCTCGTGTCATTTGCCCCGAGATCTCCTGTCCAGTGGAATCCGTCGGTGATGGGACTACCACAGCGTCAGGGTCTCTATCACTCAAACAGAGTGAATGAGGCTCGGGGATAGTCATCTCATGACCAGCAAAGCATTCGAGACGGCCAGCCGAGCCCGATTCCTGTTCGACTTTGTGCAGTACCACGGCCGGCCATTTTCTGGAGTCATGGCAGGAAGTAATCAGCAAGCTACCGGCGGGGTGCAGTGAGACAGTGTGCTCTTTCCCAACCTCGAGAGTATCCGCATCCAGGTACCCGAGACAAAGTGCTGAACCTTCTGAGTCGATGACGGTGCACGCTAGAATGGAGCCGTTTGTCAAGTCGACGGTCAAATCACTTTCGAAGATAACATGGCGGCTCGGATCGACCCTCTTGGTGTAGCGCGGTTCTTTGCACACAATCTTGATGAGCTCGTCCGCGTCTTTCGAAGGCATCGCACTAGCTGAGATCGCTGTATTCCTTGGACAGACATCGAGACGCACCAGGCAAGCCTCCGCTGGCAGTTTAGTCGCGCTGTTAACTTTCAAAGCCAGTCGCCTAAGACCTCCGTCAGAAGCCTTGCCAGATTTGTCGCCCATTTTCGATTGGGCGCTTGGAAGGGCAGTAGGTAACAAGCTCCAGCTAAGATGAACCATTGTATCGCCGAGAGTTATGTTCACGTAAGCTGGATGCATGCTTTCCCTCTGAAGGTAGTTCGGCAGGAAGAATTCCTTCTCATGCTGCGGGAATTTTATGAAGGTGGACGTCTCGTTAAGAGCCACTATCACCGAACGGTTTGTGACCAGTCGGAGCCTTCGTTCTCCAACTGAGGCTTCCACCTCACCTCGCGCTGTATCCAAGTAGAGATAAATCCACGGCATGAGTTCACACGAGATCTCAACGCGCGTCCAACAGCACGTCTTACACAGCGTCGACGGCGATAGAGATATTGGGCCCGACTCTCGAGCAATGAACCGGCTGAAGGCTACACCGTCAGTCGACGAGCTGTCTCGAAAGATTAGGACCATCTCGCACTCATTCTGCGTAGCTGGCCCGCTGAGCTGGATACGACCAGGGACGAAGCAGCTTCCATCAGCTTCCTCCTGCCAAAACGGAGAAGACCGAATCTCCGCGACGAACTCGTGCCCGTTGTGAACCGGACATCGGGACGATCTATCTGGATAGTCGACCCAAATATTCCAATTCACATATTCTCCACAAGCACTGTCAGGCACTGGTACTGGCGGGACGACGAATCCGTTTTCTCGCGCCGGATGGAGTCGGGAGCAGAAGTGGAGCTCGTAGTGGCTTTGTCGATCACGAGTCGACAAGACACGTGTAGTATCCAACGGCGAGCTCAATGAGATATCCGGAATCTCGAATATCGCAACTTCGTGCTCTACAGGGTCGCCAATCAACCTGCAGTAGAGCATTCTGGGGAGACTCAGCGATTGAGATCATTCGGAAGCTCCAGACGAGACTCATTATTCACATCTGTGAGAATCGCGGTTAAAAGACACGGCGGACAGAAAGAGCGAAGTGAGATACCCAGGATTCCTGGGCCACTGGCCCTCACGTGAATTACCGTCGCTCCCTTCTCATCAGCCTCGCAACCGCCTCAACTTTGCTATCGGGGCGGCTCAAGGGTACCTCGATTGTTGAGACTTCGATAGGCGAGGAGTCGCTGCTGTCCGGTATTCGGAGATAGCTTGTTCGGTTGAACTCTTCACTTAAGCTTAGCTTGATGAGGTGGTCCTCGTCCCAATGTGAGCCGCCCGCAGCCTCGAGGGCAGTAACGTAGAACTGAGAGTCAGTGCCGATGGGGACTTGCGAGCGAGAAACGCAATTTAGCGCAGTTGCCGCCACTAATTTCGAAGCTGTTCGAAGCTCCGACGATCTCATAAGCAGATGGAGCTCACCTGAACAAGCGTCCACCTTTCAGCCTCCAGGCGGAGCGTGACCGTCGGGTTGCCCTCTCCGTAGGCGTTACGTATTGGCACACGGATGTCAGCGCCCTTAAGCTGGAAAACCTTGCATGGAGGCAATCCTTGCTGCTGGAATTTCGGGAGAACCGACCAGATCCAGGCGAGCACTCTGCTTGTCGCTCTGACCAATAAGGACGTCGGCCACGACCCCTTTCCTTTTGTCCCAGACCTCGACCTCGAACCACACTTCGCGCTGAGGTATTCTCTCCAATACACGAGCACAATCCCATACAGGCTCTCTGCAGTTGTCAACAGCAGCTGTCTCTATTATCTCTCCGTTGAAGACAATTCTAGCATAGTTGTCACAACAACCGCAGAGCCACTTGTCGTCAGACATGTCGGGTAAGCCCGAAGCTCCTAGCACTTTCATTTTCACTCGGTAGCTGTGCTGATCATCATGATCGACAACGCCGCAACTAGGAGACTCCTCGCACATGTTACGAGCCGTCTCAGTGCAATCTGGCGGGCGCTGCGAGTTCGTCCGACCTCGGGAAATAACGTTCCGTTCTATCGTCTTAGCAATTTCGCGTGCTTGATTAAGGCTCCCTCGAAAGCCCCGCGGGAGGTCGGGAACCCGATCTGACGATCCTAGCTCAGGAGTAACAAAGACGTCTTCTCTGAGAATAAAAGTCAACTTTGCGGCGGGATGTGAGTGGGATTGGCCGAGAAGAGGATACTCACTTATGGGTTTTTTTAGGTATATTATCGTCCAGCTGGCTCATGTGACTCCTCACTCGATCGTCCACACGGTCCACTCCTTCGTTGATAGCTTTCGCTAGTCGCGCCTACGAACTCCAAACTAGTCAACGAGACTGATACGTCTCTGTTTGACAGTCGTCGTCTAAGACTCTTAGAGAAGTAAACAAAAAAATCATTAGACCCGTTAGAGGAGAAGACGCGGTCTCCAAGGTTGAGAAACAGGGAGTTCAGCGCGCGAGCAGCACGCAGATTCTACCGGGCGACTCCGCGCCGATGATCGAAACATTAAAAGTGATTTCTCTACAACCGAAGTTTGGTGTCCGGACACACTGCTTCGTTACACTGCCAAACCAGAAGCTCCCCTGAATCTGGCAGATTCCGGGGAGGCCTGAAGCGCACGAGAGAGCCGAGCCTCTCTCAGAGAGGGTACATTACCGTGTCGTAATGTTCTCATCATTCAAAGAATCATGAGTGGAATACCAATTTTCTAGTGAGCTCCTGAGGTAGAGAGGCACACCAGGTGTAATGGTCACGAACCCAGGCGCTCCTGGCTCGGGATTCCTGTGTTCGTGTGCGAACTCGAGCTCAGGCGAGTACTACCCGCCGACAAAGTACTCGATACCGTGACCCAGCACAGTGACCAGTCTGGTCAAAGTTACGAAGAGGAGGACAGATGCAGAGAGCCAGCAAGAAACGCACGTAGTACGCACCAAATGAATGCCTTTTTCGGCAGTCCGCATCGGTTTCTTCCTTAGTTGCTGAATCTGCTCATCTAGCTCTTCCAAGCTCCGATGAAGACTCTCTCGGGCAGACTGCTGCTGGCGCCCTCGATGACGCGTTCGACGAGAGTCTACTTCCGTACGTAGCTCCGCAACAAGTCTCGTGAATTCCTCTCCGCCGGGATCCACTGTTATCGGTCTGATGATACCGGAGAAATAACTAACAAGCTTGAGATTATATTCGCGTGGATCGAGCCGATACGCCCTGGTCATACAAAGAACGGCGGCCATAGATACTGCGGGCCTCCCCAGTGGGTATTTTGTCTGATTTCGCGACAGACGACTCGTCTGAGACGAGTTCTCTGCCATTCAAGAATATCGGATCGAGGTGACAGACCCTGTCAGACAGAGCCAGTCTGCCAAGTGTAGCGTAGCGATTCGTTTTCACTTGCACGGCCAAAAGATTGAGATAACACAAGAATCACATCCTCGTCAAGATGGTATCACTCCGTAACTTACGCGAAACAAATACAGAGACTTCAACCTTGAGGATAGTCCAGATAGTAACCTGAAACAGATTGTTTTACGTGTCCTTGAAGGACATGAGAAGCTGAAGGGAGACAAGGAAGAGAAGTTTTCAAAGTATTGGTTTCCTGTTCATTATCTTGTGCAAGGAAGGCCGCAGGCTTTACTGAGGGTGAAACCATCGCGGCCGGGGACGTAGTCACACAATCCTGCACTACTCAAACTAGTCGTTGCCGATGATGATATTAGTTCTAGCTGCGTGACGATCACTAACTTCTGGAGTGGTAATTTGTGCATGGCAGTCCCGAGGAGTGGTCCTGCGCAGACGCGTGGACCACCTTCCAACTGCCTCTCTGCACGCCCAGCACTTCGGTGCAATGGCAGACGGGCCGGCGTTGCTCCTGTGCCGAATAATCTAATTGCATTCCATCACGCTTTTGCTCTTCTTGTCTAAGAGCTACTACACCCTCTACTGACTTCCGAGTTCCCAAGTCTTCACACTCCTTTGCCTGTCGTCCTCAACAGAAGCACGTGGCACATGCCCTGTTCAGGTGTGCCATAACCGTCCCTTTCTCCCAGTCCCCGCCGTCGGAGGTTTCACGGACTCCTTAGTACTGAGTCCCGCGTGCAGTCACAGTTGCGCCACTCCGAGCTGAGCATGTTCGTGAACCGCGTGCTCAGCTATGGAAACTGCTATAGGGCAAATCTTATATCTAATAGCTCGCAGTGCGGATGACATCAACGTTTGATGATCAATCATCGGGTCGATGAGATGAGCAATTGAAGTGCTGCAACTGTTGGATATATTCAGCCCGGCTGAATCAGCCATAGCCCCTTATTGACTCTATCTCTTTTCCCTCGTACACTTTCAAGCCGTACAGTGATAAGTCGTGCAGTGACAGTTCGTACAGTTGCCAGTAATACAGTGTCGTTCAGTACAGTATTCACAGATACAGTGACAAGTTGTACACTATCCAGCCGCACACTGAACATTCATACAGTATTCAGCGGTACAAGCTTTATTCGTACAGTGTTATTCGGTATAGCTGCCTCCTTACGCAAATCGCGGCAAATTTGTGAAGGAGTTATTTAGATAGCTGAAATTCCTTCAGGGAGATTAGAACTTATGCCACATGCGTGAAAAATCACTGTTTTAACCAACTCGCCTGAAAACCCACTTCCAATCCAGAAGGCAAGAGGGTTCAATGCCCACGGGTAGATATTGATGCCCAGGGTACCGGGGATACCAGGTATCCCCGGTACCTCCAGCTCGTGACATCTATCGATGAGAAGGGCTCACACTCCAGGCCACAACCCTAGAGGACCCGGAGGATGGTGCATGGAATAGAAGACCGAAACTACACCGATATAAAGAGTAGAACCTCAATGCAACAGCCGAACAGCAAACACCTCAACAAAAAAAGGAAACTAGGAAACCAAACACCATCGATAGCTACTCTTCCTTCATAAGCTTACTTTCCATCTGAGCCACAACCTCTTCAGACCGATCTCGAGCGAACTTTTTGGACTCCGTAGTAACCCCCTAAAGATTCTAAAAGCAATCGAAAGAAACATTCAGTTGAGTACACA
The DNA here is from genome assembly GCA_013115135.1 of Perkinsus olseni. Taxonomy (NCBI): domain Eukaryota; phylum Perkinsozoa; order Perkinsida; family Perkinsidae; genus Perkinsus; species Perkinsus olseni. Next base: position 76,462 of record JABANP010000083.1, on the reverse strand, counting down.
ACTTTTCCACGACAGAGGCCGACTGGCTAACACTACAATACCACTCCGGAGTGTGAATTTCATAGGTGAGATTATCCTTGTTGGCCCGCTCCTGTACTTTAGCATCAAAACCAATCCAATAAACAACTTGCTTACCACTAGTAAGTTACTAGGGCAATAGTATAATAGAGCCCGTCCAAAAAGTTTCAAGTCATCTGAGATATCAGCCACGATTTTGGACACCATGAACTCCACAAGCCATTCGGGACAAACATCATCCACTGTATCCCGATACCCACGCACACGACGTTAGCGTCCTCCACTCCGGCTACAGCTAGAAGCATCCAAAAGATCAGAGCAATCATTGAATTGCACAAACCTCAAAGCGATTGCAGCATTGCCAATATCCCTAATAGTATCCATTGGCACATCCATATTGGCAAGTAAAAGCGTGTACTGAATAAAACTATCTTTCAAATGACGGCTCACGTCCAGCGAGTCGCCGACCGGCAAAAAAATTAATCCTAATATAACATGCAACGATTGTACACGAGCTCACCTCACTTCCCTCCGGTCCGACACCCTCCACAACAACAGGTTTGGATGTCCACCTTCACAACTTTGTTCTTTACCGCTAGGCAAGACATATTGTCGATCAAGAGGATAATAATCTTAGAACAAGTAACACAACCATATACCGAAAGATGAACCTACCCAAGCACCAACCGAACACAAGATAGTAGATATGGAATGAAAGAAAAAATGGAAATGGTTTCAACTGTCAGTTGCTCATTTTGTTTCCCCTTCACTGTCATCACTATCACTAGAACTCACATCAATAACACCAGGCCCACCCCTGGCTCGACGCTGAGATGGAGGGTTCGCAGATGAGACACAAGCCGCAACATCTGCGTCCTCGGGAAATAAAATAATGAGACTTACTACCACAATCAACAACAAACTCGCACAGCCGCTTGATGACCATACGAACCCCTTCTGCACCATCGTCATCGGGATGCTCCTGCGAATCCTCTCTTAATCGGATACACAACTGATTAAAGCCATCCTCACGATTAGACATCCCTAAATTGAACAGCTTTGCGTTGAAGATGAGGATGACCACCTTCTGTAACTTCAGCTGTAACGACAGCTGGAAATCCCCGCCAATACTTCAAATGCTTAGCAACGTCAGAAAAAAGGAAGCTTCGTCCAACCATCCGATATGGAACTTGCACGGACTCAAAAACAGTATCATCCATCAATTGCGTGACCCACGAAGGATAAGCGCGACCACGCTCTCTCTTCTTCTTATTACCCTCTTCACTCCCATGAGAGGCTACCATCAACTCAGGTTGTGCTACAGAGCCCGCCCTTGAGTTGGAGGGATCCGATGGGCCATCGGCGATGGCTCAAGACTACGACAACCTAAATATTCATGGAACTAACAAATCCATTACTTACTATGAAAATCAACTACCTCTAGCCCTCCCTTCATCAGGCTTATCTTTACCCATACGAACACATAAATAGGTAAAGTCATTTCGTCCCAACGCGAGTGCACTTTTGCCAATCTCACCGACGACATCCCAACCATAGAGTCTATGGCATAGACTTTCGCAAGGCCAGTGAGCTTACTGAAGGCTTTAATATCCTTGTCGACAACTCCCGCTTCAACAAACTAATGATGATCGAAGAGTCGAAAAACGGTCTGAATTGTGAGACCCACCTGGAAATCATCTTTAGATATAGTTCCGTTGGTAACCTCAATTATTGAGGCTCAATATCTGGTTCGACGAGAATTCCGTTGTTCCAGGCTCCACAGCTTGGATCTTTTCGGAAACGAAGGTACCCTCGCTGCCCGATGGACTAGACTAGAACTAGGCGTGACACGGCTAGTCCAAGCAATAGTTGTTAAACCAAGAAAGCCATGTAATCCCAAGCAGATCTTGCTATCTCAAGCTGGCCATACCGTATGGGGGATAGGCCAAGCAAGGTAACAGGCTTCGCGAGCGAAGCGAGCGAAGAGGAAATTTACATGCCAAAGAAGACTCAACGTCCGCCAGTAGTACGATACTGATCCATATGCGTAGATTCCGTAGTAGCGCCACTTAATCTATGCGCTATGGTAGCACATAGTGCGCTGCGCAGTAGATTTTTGCTGAGAAATTCTTAGTAAGAATTTCTTAGGCAACCCACTTTTCAGGCTGACAACGTTATACTCTGAGCATGAGTGCGCTGCTTCTCGGGAGAGACCATTCGGCCTCCTGGAGTTCGAAAATCTCACTGAGGGGCCTTCCTTGAAATTGAGTCGGGGCTTCTGGCTTCTGCGAGGTCCCTAATTCGGGGTTGTTGGACCGCAATTGCATCAAACTACTGGCTACAGGACCCGCGCCCCTTTTGCATAATATGATCATTGTGCAGCGTCTGGCGGAGACGCCCGGCGTTTGTATACTAGTTATCCGCAACGAGTGTGAGCCTAGTCCGTTCGATATGTGCGAGACTCGCCCCAGAGCTCGTAGGTATTATAAATTGTGATCTATAATCACCGGGATGGTCCATGAGCGTAACATATAAGTTTTCCTTCTAGTTCTAGTTTTGTGTAGCTTATTGAGTCCAATTTGAAGGATTTAACCAACTTGGGTCCCTTACTGAAGTGGCTATTTGAGTCCGCAGTGCGCACCAAGCCCTAAGCGTCCAACAAAATCGAGGTGGGGGCTTTATTTTGGGCAATTGAGCTCGAGTAAATCTCAGTGTTTCTCGTCGTATGTGTGCTCTTCACACTATGTCCCCAGCCCAAAACGCCGTGTGTGTCGCCCGCTCCTCAGCGGGTTGTTGGCATCAGGGTAACGGACCGTTATTAACGGTCGGCTGCTCGCCCATCGCACTCAAAGATATGAAAGCAGCGTCCGACGCAGCGTCGGCGGCGCTTCGACTCGAAGCAACAGCGCTCCCGGTTCGGCAACTCGAAGACTAGCAATGACCGAACAAGTTTTATCACTTGTTCAGAAGTTCGTTGATTTTCCTCAAGTCCGATATCTCACCAAAAAATGAATCCTGTGGGGTTCGAACCCGCATCAAAGGTGCCATTTCGCGCTCTCATAATCGATGAACGTGGCGCGCGCGTTTTTGGCGCAGGATTGTTCATTGGCCACAGCCGCATATTTGGTCGAGTTGGCAGTGCTGGTAGGACGATCCGAGTCTACAATGCATGCTATGCATCATCAACAAACAGGCAATATGGGCTGGAGGGGTCGTCTTAGCGCAACGTTCGAATCTCAAACTGTTCGGGAGATAGACCTCGAAGTAGGAAGCGTGTGTGCCTCGTGCTTCCCTCGGGATGGCCGGGAGATTGCCTTGTGCTCACCGTGCGCTTACCGAGAGTCTGGCTCCCACTACTTTCGCTTCTGCTCAATACTGATCGAGATAGACCTTGTGTAGGAACCGTGTGTGCCTTGTGCTTCCCTCGGGATGACCGGGAGATTGCCTTGTGCTCACCGTGCGCTTACCGAGAGTCTGGCTCCCACTACTTTCGTTTCTGCTCAATACTGATCGAGATAGACCTTGTGTAGGAACCGTGTGTGCCTTGTGCTTCCCTCGGGATGGCCGGGAGATTGCCTTGTGCTCACCGTGCGCTTACCGAGAGTCTGGCTCCCACTACTTTCGTTTCTGCTCAATACTGATCGAGATAGACCTCGAAGTAGGAAGCGTGTGTGCCTTGTGCTTCCCTCGGGATGACCGGGAGATTGCCTTGTGCTCACCGTGCGCTTACCGAGAGTTTGCCTTTGTGTTTTCCAATTCAGGTTCAGCTTCGTGAGAGGCGCATGATGAGCTCAGCTCTACTACTAGAGAACTTCGATATCTACTGTTCCGCCCAGCATGTCTCATATGCGTGGCAGCAGTGGTGTTGCGTTGAGTCTGTGAATCCGAACTCCCAGTGATCTGATTGTGGATTAAGCAGACTAAGTCTTTCACGGTTCCATGGGCAACAAGAGGGGAGAACGTCGCAAACGCATGATTGCTCGTCAAGTAGGAGAGACTGCCGTGCAAGTGTCATTATTTCGATGTAACCTGTAGAGAGAAGACCATGAGGCTACAAGAGACAAGCTGCAGAAACTACAGACAGAATTATCAGGGTAATGATTAAGTAACTGTTGGGACGAGATATGTTTCAATCTCCTCAGGAATTCCAACAAAATTGAGTATGACATCCATCCGGGGCAGGGCTCTGAAAATTTCAGAGCCTATCAGAACTTACAGCCTCAGACTGAGACCTACGTGCAGGTGTCCGAGTCATAGTATTACTGTACGGGATCTCCCCTGGATTCTCAGGCGGTGCTGGTTGACGATGATGTTGATGAGGGGAGTTCTTTCGATGCCTATGAAAGGGTAGCTATGTTAACAGCTGATTTGGAATGTACCTTGATGAGGTGAGACTCACCGCGGTGAGTGCCGCTAGTGCCACAGCGTGTGCGAGTGGATTTTAGATTCGACCTCACGAGTAAGAAGCTTGAGAAAACGCGTTGTGAGCTCAAAGATGCCGAGGCACAATTAATTCGTGAGAAGAAGGAGCTCGTTCAGGCGAAAGAGGTAACTGGATGGGACCCATCCGATGGGTTACTAATTGGCGTGCTCAACACTACCCGGAGGGTAGTACCCGCCTACGAAACTTCTGTTCCGTTGAATCGTACGTCCTAAGTAGGTTTGTGACAGCGAGAGATCGCAGAAAGAACGAGCCATTGCTAGGATGAAGCAGTCCGAGGCTACAGTTAGAGACGTCGAGGAGAAAATGCAGGCTGAGTTGACGCAGGCTTTGAACGTAGGCAGCCTGCCTATATGCCTGCCTAAGTCAGGCATATATCATGCTTCCAAACCCAGTCGACCATAGGCTCACAAGTCGGAGATACACGTTCGGCAGCAGGCGGAGCGGGATGCCGAGGCGCAGAAAAAAGCAGCTCGGGATGCTCACGAGAAAGCGTTGCAGTCGGAAGGGCGCATTGAAGCCCTTGGAGAAGAGGTGCTGACTCTTCAACTCGGATCGCTTGAGTGGTGCCACCATTGTGGTGGCTCTCTCAGCTCCATGGACTCCGGAGGGAGATTGAAGACCTACGTCAGGCTAAGGCAGATCTTGCACAGCAGACCGGAATGCTGGATCTCAAGTCTGCAGAAGTGCGATCATTGAAACCTTCACTCTCGGGCATCTGCTATGGGAACCCCCTCAGGTTACGGCGGCGCAAGGAGAGTTAGACACCACCAAGAAGGAACTAGCTGAGGCGAGGAGAATCCATGTAACTCGCCGTGGCACTTAAAGTGCCGCACTTTCCCTTAGGAGTTGCTTATATCCGACTTTCAGGATACACAAAATCTGCAGATTGAAGCGCTCAGCGCACATATTGCGGCTTTGAAAGCGGCCCATGTAGTAGTTTGCTGGGTGAACAGTGAGAAACCGTGACAACTTAGACAGTCTTAGTGAGAGTCATAGTATGCATATCGAGAGTTTGTAATCGTCCACGATGATTGTGAGAAAGCTTTCACCATATTGATCAAGTCATACGGTTTTTCGGTGTGAGTGTTCACAATGTGCATCCAGATAACACGATGTCTCTAATTTCCGTATTACAATCTTTCGTGATATCAGGAGGCTACACTCAGAATTCAAGATTCCATCGGCGAATCACCAGAAAGCGTGAATGATCAGCCTTCTGAGACCGAGGTCGACTCCTTGCAACCCTCGTCTGCGTCGACGCTCACAGCGTCTCTGCTCGTCAAGCCAAAAGCTAGAGCAGCGGCCAAGGCCGCTGCCAAACAGAAGCCTCGACCGAAATCGAGGGCCGGGGCCAAAGCCAAGCCGGGTGTATCGGGAGTCCCGATTCGGGACCCCCCACGCCTGGGAGGAGATCTAATCGATTGCAGGTAGTCTTTGCACACTTGGTCCAAGCTGAAGCTGATCGTCTTCATGTCAGTCAATGACAGACTGTCATTTTGTCGGAGGGCCATTCTAACTTTCTTAGGGTCGAACTCCGCCGTCGTCTTCGTCCTCATCGTGTAGCAAGCGGTCGTTTCAAGACAAGCAGTGTATATCTACGAAGCGGGTAATCTGCCGGGGATGCATGTTGCATTTTTCACCCAATTTCCGCATACTCGTATAATTTCACGATGCTATCTCGACTGAAAAGAGTCAGCCACTGATCTCTCTCAGACTACGAAACCGAGAATACAAGCTCGAGTAATCCAGAGCAACAGTGATCCGAATAAATATGGTGTCATGATTGGCGGCACATTCACCGTCGAAGAGGACGTGAGCCTCTACAATGGCAAGGAATTTATCCGTTCGGGCATCTTGCGACCGGTTGAGGGAGCGGTCCTAGGCTTGAGACCCGGACAGGAAACTCTGAATCTGCGAGCTGAGGTAAGCTAGTGTTTGCGCTCTATCATCGAGTATCTGTAGACTAGACGAACTCATCTATGATGGTTCACTTCTCACCGTCAGGTACGGACTGCGGATTATGGAGTGATCGGGTCGGAGGTTAAAGGTTTGAAAGGTGGAAAACAACCGGAAATGCAGTCGGAGCAATGAAGTTCTCGTAGTATTTCGTTCGACATATGTGTAATTTGACTTCATCTTCCGTTTCGAGCATGGTGTTTCATGTGGTTCTTGCCTGCGTTTTGTCTGTCATGTCAATAATGGTGCATTGGAATCACCTATTCCAAGTTGGAATTTTCAGCTCGCAAGAACGCAATGCATTGGTGCAAAAGCTGCGCACTCTGATGCGCTCCGTGAATCACGGTCCGTGATTCACGGACCGAGATCACCCTGGGTAATCATGAGCGTAGCCCAGTGCTGCTCGCAACAGGATAACTACTCATCAGGTGTCTTTCCCGTAGTTCGGTTTCCTACTCTGCTTCAGTGTGATGCCAGCACCTCTTGCTTGGACGCTACTCAGCACTCTGGAAGATGCGCCTCCTGAGAGGGAAGATGCGTTTGAGGAGGCACTGGTCCGTCTACGTCTCCCTTTTCCCCTTAACAATCAGTATAAGCGGGAAAATCAGGGAGTCTATTTTTGTGCTGACCATTTGGCTTGCAGTAAGAAATACAAGCTCGTTTGGGAGGGTACTACGGTGAGAGTTTACCAGCACGGTGAGTAGTAGTTTATCGGTTCGAAGGATGACTGAGATTTTCAGGTGAGCATGGCACAGTGCCAATTGATTTAGATAGGCAGCAGCACCCGAAGCAGATAACCCGTTTCGTATTCGAACAGGCATCCCTGGGATTAACAGCCTCGCAGATTTACAATGCCATGGTATCCCAGCATCGCTATTACACGGACACTGGTCGAATCAATAGAGTGAAGGTGAGGGTCTCCAGCGCACAGAAGTCTCACCACCAGCCTAGCTTACAACAGATACAGGAAATCATGTCATCGATGCCTCGACGGCGTGCTGCGGGGGCCCAGCCAACTACTAACTATTACCAGCTGGAGGAGGCTCTTGGTGATAACAAGCTGAACCAAGCCATGGTGGACATGATCAAAGATGATCAAGAGCTAGCCGAAGAGTATATTTATCATCGAGGTGTCTGGGGAGATCAGCACTTCTCCTGCATGGTCGGAGGAGCCAGTGAGAAGGAGCATGGGTTTGAATGATGTGCCTATGAAGACCCATCTCAGGTATGATCTCTTCACTTTACTGGTTCATCAGGAGTTGCCCGTCTGGGTTTCCCTTATACATGGATGCACAAAATAAGATTATCCGTGGTGGCCTTAAGGTTGCTTGGATAGGAACAACCCGCGTGTGGTAGGTGGAGAATCAGAGCGATCAGTCGTATTCTGAGCTCGCTACTCGAAGGTATAATCGTCGTAACGAGGCCCATCATACGTTTGTTCCATTCCTCATGGGCCTTTGTGACGAGGAGTGCTACGAGACGTATTACGGTCTCCTGGCCGAACTTGACAAGCTCGTTAAGCTGCTGACGAATGATACGCGCCAGCTAAGCGATGTAGTCAACCTGTGTCTCCATGACGCCCACCAGGGGGCGATACGTGCCTGCGAAGATTATCTACCGGGAATCAGAAATGGTAAGTAAAGTGTATGGAAGCTCGTCTCGGAGGGAACTTTTACATCAGGGCGCTGCTACTTCCACTTGTCGAAAAACATAAAGGAAAACAAAACAAGGCTCGGCGAGGCATACGATCTGGTAGGCTGAAATTCAACCAGAAGCACATTAGTATCATTAGTAGAGGTGTTTCGGCTTTGTGATCACGCCGTCATGTCCGTAGGTGAAGCAGCATAAGTTCTTCCTCCATGCCTGTCCCACAGACGAGCTGTACGAGATGATCTCTGCTGCCCTCATTGAAGAAGTGCAGCTCATCGATGATGATGCCGCTGCCTACCTCGGAAATACTTTGGATGTGGAACGCTACGGCTATCCAAACATCGCCCTTACTTCCGAAGGGCTCCGCTGTGCCCAGGTCAGATGGCACTACGAATTTGCAAAAATGAAAAGCCGTTGTATCAGGTGTTGAATAATGTAGTCGAAGCGTTCCACCGAACTCAATGCAGGATATTCGGCAGCAACCGTCTCCGCATGCCCATCCTTGGTGCTAGAATCAAACAGGTAGAATGGGGGAGTAACTGGAGTCATGTGATGTTCGTAATTTCGAGCATTTGCTTGTAGATGGTGAACTCCTTGAAAGGATCCAGCCCACAGCATTTCGTTAAGAGGCCCGAGGTGATAAATCGTATAAGATACAATGAGACAGCGCGTATTCGGGGAACGAGCCTGGCGGCAACTGATGCAGTGATAGATGTAGTGACGTACAGCGGTTCAGAAATAAAGTCGAACTCTGCAGGATGTTCAACAGGTGACGGACATGGTGGAAGAAATACTGGAGGAAAACGTGAGCAGTAACTTCTTCGTCATCAAAAGCCTCCGCGGCGCGGAGTCCGCGCACCAGACGACCTTGACGACGATAGTGCAATCGAAATGTTCCTCAGAGGAGTTCTGCTGGATGACTTCCCAACCGGTGAGCTAAGCTAATGAGTGCGCCTTGCATCTACGAGGATGCAGCTCGTTAGCGTGACGAATGTCATTTTTTAGATAACGCCGCTACGCTGGAATTTTTGATGCGCACCTACTTCAGCTTCAATCTTATCACCCTCGAAGCACCCCATGGTGATCACAGCCTCAGCGGTGAGGCGCCAACAGTGTCGTGTACTTGCAAAAGCTCACGTGACTGGGGAACGTGTTCACATGGGTACGCAGTGGAAGTGCTCACTGGCACTCAGGATCCGTAAGTGACTCACAGTCAGTTATCGAGGCTCTATACATCGTCCATGTTTCATTGAATGAAATTCATTCCTTCTTCTGGGACATCAGGTATCATCCAGAAAACCGGGGACTTCCCACTGTACGTAGAGGACGTCCGACGAGGCGTAGAGTTGGTGCTTTGGGTCGGTACCACTCGGCTGCTTCAGCGCCCCGTCCAGGTAGCCCGGATTTGAGTAGCACTTGGTGCCAGATTATCGTTTTGCAGTTCCTGTTTCTGTTCGCCGTGACCAGAATAGACGCCGAGACTATGTAGGAGACAGTGATGGGATTAATTCGGAATCCAGCATTGGAGTGGGACGTAAGTGTACCTTGATCGACTTCCTGAGCTTGCTGTGCTACTATTCATCACATCATTACCCTCGATATTCGTAGTGCGATGGAACTTCGTCGAAGGTTGGGTCGCGGGCATGTCTGACGTGACATGCCTCATTTTCAGGGCGAGTACACTCGGGGTCGTCCGACGAAGCCAATCTGGATAGAAGCGATGTGAATAATGGGGAATCACTATTAGAAGGTAGCACCGTAAATTCTTAAAGGGAGATACTCGAGACTGATAGATGTGCTTGTTGATGATAAAATTTGAAGACCGTAACTAAATGGTTCAGGCCTCCCGGCTGCTGTGAACGACAGTGAATGGCAAGGAGGAGACACAGAAGTTGGGTCCGAAATACTGGCGGATGATAGAAGAGATGGGCGGAACTCATCGAGCTCGAGCTGTTCACTGACGCTAATTGGGAATGTGTCTATTCCGAGCGCTGATTGGCAGGATGGAGAGAAAGCGAGCGGTAGTTCAGCGGAAGAGGAAAGTAGTGCCCAAGCTCAAGAGAGATTTTCTTTGGAAAGACATCTTGCATAGGATGAAGATGCTGTTAGGTTAATTTGGCGCCAAGAACTGGTGATTTGGGGATATGCAGGAACCGGAGTCTGCAGGCAATGTAATTTGGAAGATGTGTGAAAGGCATTGTAGCTTGTAAGATCTTGGTAATAAGTAGCAGGCCGAAATTTCCAGCCCGAAAGATACCCCGCGAGTACCATTGTTTCATGGTGTATGTTTAAGTTGTTTCCACGATATGTAGGGCTCCGAGTTGACTCCGGGGTGCGGGTTGTTATGTCGGTGGTTGTAGCCGTTTTTGTGTAACAGCAGGGTAGTAACTACCCTGCAACTACCCGGTAGTTGAGCTTTGACTAAAGTGCTCGATTTTCGTCGTTGAACCTTTATTGTTATCAGGGGCTCATAGTACTGTAGAACACTGTTGTTATCCCAAGCAATGTGCACCGCTTGAACTAGCAAGGCGTGCTTGACTTAACAGCGCCTGCTTGGAATAGCATCTAATGCTTGGGATAGACCAATTTCGCTAGAACTAGCAGCCCGTGCCTATCTTCCGGGTCGGACCCGTCCATGTAGAGGAGGAAGCTTGCGCGCTTAGCGCAAGCCTTTTCAGCTTGCTGGAATGGTCTAGTTGGTTATGACGACTGCCTAACACGCAGTAGGTCCCGAGTTCGATTCTCGGTTCCAGTATTGCAGCATCGTTCGATATGTGTGCTAGATCATCAGTCGCGTTGAAGTTGCTACCGCGTCTTCGGAGGCCCGCGGCTCCTAGCGACAGACACAGAAGCGCGCTAGCTTCCTCTACGACATGTCTTTCGAGGCTGTGTGGTCTAGTGGTATGATTCTCGCTTTGGGAGCGAGAGATCTTGAGTTCGGTTCTCGACTCAGCCCGCGTTTAGATGTCTTGCTCTAACGGAGGTCCTCCGGGTCGAGATGATACTCCAGTAAGTCGTCTCAATCAGGCTAGTACTCCTGTCGAGAACGAAAGAGTAGTTCCTGCGCATCCACGCCTGTAGCAGGATCCTGCTACAGGCGTGGATGCAAGGTCACTGACCTTAGGTCAGTCACTGACTTTGATCTTCTCCCCGATCTTGTCAATAGAGCCCATCCGGTCGTGTCTCACGATAGTATCTCATGCAAATCCATCTCTGGTCGATATCAAGCAGGGACTACCAGAGCATCATGGACCACCCCTACAGGGTGTGCTGTTTCCATTTTGTGCGATTTTTCTTTCCGGAAATTTCCGAAAATTTCCGATGGAAATATACGGCGTGGAAATTTCCGGAAACATGTATGCACGAAGAAGGGTCATTCCTTCGCGCAAGCGAAGAAAATTTACGTCACTTTCGGCCATTTTTGCCGATTTTCGCATGAAATCTGTTTTTTCCGTGGTTTATAATATAAAACTCCTGATAGGACTGGACGAAGATCTGCCGTAAGTCATCCACCATGGATGATCTACGTCTACGCGCAACTCCGCCAAAACTGGCACTTATTTTCTTCGTGGGCGCTATCATTTGGTGGCGGGCAATAAGTCTTCAGCTCCGAAGAGTCTTAGGCCTTTGGGCCTATGCGTTGACTTCTGGCGCACCGACTGAGTCGATGGGCCGAGTCGAAGGGACTCGGGAGTCCAGCAAACTTACAATTACTTAAGTAAACTTAAGTAAAGACTCACTTACAATTACTTACGTATTCACATGCTCGAGTACGCTGAGGAATGAAGCAAGAGAGCAAGTGACCAAGGATTGATCAACATTCTCCCGATGCCCACTGGGCATTGCCCAGGTCACCTGGCCCAGGTGCTCTACCATGTGCCATGACTGGTGTTCAACAGGTAGAAGGTGCGGTAAGCGATCATTGGGGAGGTAATTCCATAATGTTTCCGTCCTTTAGTGCGTTGCGAAATGGCGCAAGAAAGCAAGTGACCAAGGATTGGTCAACAATTTTGCGCGCCCGCAAGGGCGTGCGCAAAAATTTAGTGTTTCCATCATTTCCGCTCATTTCCAGATATTTCCAGTGGAAATTTCCGGAAAGGAAATATTTTCGCGTTTCCGGAAAAATGGCACACCCTGCACCCCTAGCCGAGTTGGCTGGCAGCCTACCTTCAGAGCAGCCGGGCGTCCGTGGTTGAACTCCTCTCGGACCGCAGCATCAGCTAGATAGCTCAACGGAACTTGCTCTCGTTACTATCGTATCTTTGCGTTAATGTGAGCGTGTAACACATCTTTGAGCCTGGCTCAAAGTATCTTGTGTTGCCAGCATCCATACTAACTCCGATCTCTTAGATTCAATCTCTTCAATCTCTTGTTCTAGGGTCCCCTTTTCCCCGGCACATCACTGTCTTCCACTAAGCTCTTTTGAATTGCACCCTCACATTCTTGTTCTGGTTCCAGACGGTGTCTACAGAAAGATAGCTGATGCGCACAGCGAAGATTTCACGACAGCACTAGATAGCCTCCCCCGTGTTAAAGGGCAGAGTCCTAGTGAGTCGCCCTTGGATGCAGGACCTGCGGTCCGTAGGTCCTAGATCCTAGGGCGACACCAGCCTTAGGCGGCTCCCAAAACGGCGCCCCCCACTAGGTTGAACCTAGTAGGTTCGGTTTCCGTGTAGGAGATCATCCCTGTAGTGGGTCCGATGTACATATCAGCCACCACGTCCCTCGCCCCTCTGCGGACCATCACCCAACAACGGGCTCGTCTTCCTGGAAAGAAGTGAACTCCGTATAGCGGCTATACTATAGCCACCAGTTGCTGCCACCAAGCCGATAAATTTCGAAGGCGACGCCTTCAAGTCGTGGCTGAATTCTGCGCAGTCCTTCCCACTGGGAGCTGGCAGTTCTTTCAGGTTTTGTGTTTACCCCGGGCCGGGGTTGTGGCATAGATGAATTGGACGAGCTCAGCAGCTGAGCTTCAGCTGCTCCAAACATAAGAAATTCTTATGTTCTTACTGTTAATGGGTTTCGACTCGAAACTTTCGAGACATCATGGAGATGGATTGTGATTTACGTCACCGGTCAGAGCAATATCCGAGTCACTTCTTTCTGCTTCGAAGACTGCCTTCTCTAGAGCAAGGCCTACAACATTAGACATCAAGATCAGAGCAGGTTCGGAGAAGGAAAAAATTATCAGTTCCGCGGTAGTATATTGGCGAGTATTCCTGCCTGTCACGCAGGAGACTCGAGTTCAATACCCGGCCTCGGAATATACCTTCCACGCTTTTGTTCCTCTTTCAAGTGCTCACTATCCATTACTGGCTTCTTCATCAGGGAGAACTCCTCACCTGAGATACGGCCATCAACTCAGGGAAGTATTCCCAACGAGGCAAAGTTTAGCGGTAGGCGGCAGAGGGATGGTCGTGGGAATCTTTTGACTCTCCGCAGCTTCATTACCAACATGACCCCGACCTGGCTTACCAAGAGTCTTCTCAGCCATATCGACTGAGCTCCGCCGTCTCCCTTCAGGTTACCCGCCTCCGAGACTTCCGAGAGGCTTTCCAGCCTGGCTTTCCCGTGCAGCCGTCCCTGGAAATTCCAGGGACGGCTGCACGGGAATGGTCAGTGAAGCATGAGCACTATCCAATAACACAGCTCAGTGTGAAATCCACATTGTGGCTGCAGTGAGTCACCTGGTGGAGTTGTCGGACTGTCGTCCTTCTTCTCATCAGCAACGGCCCGTTGCCCTCGGGTCCCGAGAGCAGGAGGTCTGCGCACCCGAAAAGAGCCGTAGTCAAGTTGAGAAACGTGTGTGGGTCCTGAATGTGCCGAAATTCGAAGCTCAGGGCCAGTTACTAATACGAATACGAGCAGCTCCACAGGAACCATGGACCCAGAGTGAGGAAGAGATTTAACCGAATCCGCACCTGCGGTGTATAATCTCTCCTCTGTTCTCTCGCAATCTCCCGTATTTCTCATATAAGCTCAGCAGTAGAAACTCGAACAAGCACCCTAGGCAAGCTTCCGAAGGACGTACTCTGCGAAGTTCTTGCGAGACTCGTAGGCTGTACATGAATGAAGCATCATATGAAGCATATATAAATCATCTCACACCATGTGTGACACACATACGGTGTGTGGCGAAACGAATTATAACGAAGTATAACGAATTGGCACGGCTACCTTCGCGTCTTCAGGTGAGTGAAACGGTCGATCGGTTAGCTGATATCAAAAAACTTAATAATAAATATATTAGTGCATATCATACTCAAGTTTCAGCTCAAACACGTAGTATGTGCTGAATTAGACTAATTTTAGTGATTCGCATATCGAATCATTCGATATGCGAATCACTGAAATTCGATTCGAATGGGAACACCCTGTATATATAATGCATCATCATATACATCTGAACTTCAGATTCTGAAGCATCATAGAGCACGGGGTATGCGTGCGACAGAATCAGCATCGCCGAATCCGATCCAATTCAACTGGCAGGAGTTTGGGGACACGAATTTGGTACCAATCTCGTTGAGAGGACACAAGTGAAGCTTCAAGCTTCAAGCTTGCGATCCACCCCATACGTTTGCGCAAACTTCGATGAACTAAGGAAAGCTATCAAAATTGTATTTCGTGTGCAGCAGCACCCACCGCATCAGTCGCTTGGAGACTCCAAACAAGAGGAGAGAGTGATGCAACATCTTCGAGTTGGAGTTACTAGCGTGAGAGCTCAGGAGAGGAGGAATGCCCATCTCTGCTAAGCAGAGCCTGTCTGGACGATGAATAAAGTACGACTGGACTACAGACTGTGGACAGCTCACCTTCGGGTCCCGAAGTTCGGGATAACCGCGTCGGGGTCTTCTACACTATTCGCAGACCTACTTACCCAAATCCCAGAACATTTAATAAAGCTCAGACCAAACTAGTAGAGACCCAGAAGAATTTGATTTCACGAGAGGCCGATTTAGTAGAGCTCAACTAAGTCACCAACAATAATTGCATAATGAACAACAATACTGCTACCGTTGCCGTCACGTCGTCTGTACGCATCACAGTTGCTTACTCGCCCTTGTCCGTTCGTGCTCCGTGGTAGTCCCTTGCAAGGTGGCCCACCTTAGAATGGAGATATGTGTAAGCCCTTCAGTGGAGGGCACTCCCGGGTCCATCGCCCGCTTCTCTAATACAGAGCACGCAGGTACATACTTAGCTGCAGCAAAACAGAACCCGTACTGTTGCAGCTATGTACCTGCGTGCACTCAGCTTGGGTTTATTCCGGAATTGGTAGACTCTGGATTTCACAGATTGGGTGCCGTTCGAGCCGTTATAGCCTCCAAGCTCACCCAAGGTTAGCGACACCAACTTCGTGTTGCGTAACTAGATCGAGTTGTACGTCGACAGTCCGCGTGTGAACAACAGACCATCCCTGACTTCCTCTGACGAGTATAGTGACGCATGCTCAATTTATTGATGGCGTGTACTCAGACAGACCTGAGTTTCCGGAGCTACACGCATCACGCGTAATTGAATTTCCGGATTTTGATCTCAGATGTAGACGCCCAGACGTCCTCAAGACAGCGGCATCATCCTATCTTGTGAGCCGTGTCAAATTACCTCTTGCCGTCTAGTCGCATGACACGTGCCCGCGACACGGTTTGCCCTCGCGAGAGACAATCCGACGAGGAACGCTATGCGCATGAGTGCTTTACGCTGCGGTTCATGAACGACAGTCCATTCCCCATTCATTGAGATTATTCTTATTATCCATCATCCCTATGCCTCCTGCGAGTCGTTTTGCGGAGGAGTCCGCTGATATTATCCTCGAATCACAAGGGTCTGAGAGTGCCAGCCGCTCACTTGTGACGACAGTCTAGTGTAACGAGTCTCCTCTTCGCGCTCCGTTAATTGCGCCGGCCCTCATAGCTTGATAAATATTGTGCACTATAGCCGCAAAGTAGATCCCAGGCGGCCCTCGAGAAGATTTCCCACTAGATTGCTCAGCCTCGTTCTTATATTTTCTTATGGCGCTTCCGACTACCAGGCTCTACACCAGGACGTCTCTCGCCATCTGGGTCCACTGCGGCGTCTTCGTGTTGGCCTGCATCTCTCCATTGTCGATTGCGAGTTCTGGTGAACCTTTCAGAACGGTCGCTGATTATCCCAAGGGTTGCTATGCGGGCCCTGGTCCGGCGGAAGGGGACACCATCGAACTGCTGCACCCCTCCTGCATCTTCAGCCAGAAAGGGCAGAGATCGGATGGAGTTTATCAAGAGACCGGCGGCATTGTTATCAGAACTAACATGGCTGGGAAATGGGGTGAGATGAGGATCCAGGTCAACTTGATGGAGAACCATACAAGCGGCGAGACAAAGGTCAGTGTGGAGACTAGTGGTTGGGCCCACCTATGGTTCGATTATGATGATATAGGCTTCCGTAGTCCCTGTTTCCGTGGCGTCGACGGTTGACGCTCACTATCCTGAGGGAAAAAAGGCGCGGTTCCCGTGGTATGGAATCAAAGGTTTCGCAAGCAGCAAGCAAATGGAGCTTCTCGCCACTCCTGAGCAGAACAAGGGCTCAGATTTGCCACTCTACGTCTGGAACATACTACGCATGGAGAAGCTGGAGGGAGGTTGGAAGTATCATATAACTTTCACGGCGGCCGGTGACAGAGCCGGTAAGATCTTCAACTTCACTCGCACTATCGTTAATGGGGTGCTGCATGACCGGGTTTAGGAAAATAGGTTCAGTACACGGTACACAGTTCTTGATGTTAGAGCCTCTAACTTATCGCGTTTTCCAATAACGTGACTCGAACCTCATGACGAGGAAGCTCCATAAATGGAGCCCTTTTTTGCCTGACAGCAGCCTCGGGCCGCTCATTTAGGCTTTATCTGGACAAAGGCTTTATCTCACATATCATCGAAAGTTTTGCTTAGAGGAATATAGAATTCCTCTAACTCTCCTCTTTTCACGCCCGCGTTTCACGTTGCGTTCGACTCCAGCGACCTTCTGCCAGGAGGTTCCGGCCAGCCAGACACGGTTAGTGTCAAGTTGGTCACGTCGCTTCACGATCCGGCTGGGTACGTAATTCGTTCGTTTTGCGGAGACACTATCTCAGGAGCACTGCATACAGAACTATAGCGTACACAGTGCCACACACGCGAACTCGTTGACTCCTGTCCACTGAACTAGGTGCTGTCGCAGCGCTCTCGTTCGGTGTTCACTTGAAGTGAACCCTTTTGGATTGCTTGGCTCAATGGAGAGGGGCCGCGGCGGAGGAGGGTATATCCTTTTGCCGTCGGCGGAGGCAGTTTCCAGTTTTACAGTTTCTGAGGTTCCGGGAAACTTCCGGGAATGCAGTCTGACGATCTCCGTTGGAGGTCCTATCAGGACCATCCTGGCCGTCAGAAATTGCACTCCGGCTCACCCAGTTCACAGGCAAGCGCCTCTGGATGGAGCTCGTAGCACGATCATCGTAGAAGAATGATTGCAACGACCCCAAAGGCCAATCCAAAATTTATCGGGTGAAAGACATGGTCAACAATCGGAAAAACGTTCGGGGGTTGCTTCCCGCTGAATTCGGTTTAGGTGTGAGATATCCGTTGACTCAACGCAGTTGAGCGCTTTAAAAGCCTTTTATCGCCGGCACCTTGGTACGCCGAGAACCAATCTACGATAGAGATAACAAGCTCGCCGAGACGGACGCTGAACGAGAGCGATGGACTTCTTGAAAGATAATCCTCCGGCTCTGAGAGTTTCAGTCGAAAAAACTGCAGCGAAAGGTTGAATGTGTCAAGGCCCTGAGTTCCAGAGGCCTCATCATGAGGCCTTCATAGCGATCTGCCCGGGTGCGGACGGTCTGCAGAAGCCCTCACGCTCGGTGCTTCGCCCTCTCTGAAACTCCTTGCCTACCCGCAGGAATCCATCCACGCCATTTCCAGACCAGCTCATCAAGTTTGATCTTTCTCGGCTCCCTTTCACCCCGGCGTTGCGGCGTGGGCCGGAGGACTGCGCAAGGGGCGTCATGTCCTAGGCCAATGTGACGAGGGCTCCTCCCAAAGACAGAGAGGCAGCCGCACCACATCGCCAGAGTGAGCGGGAGGTCATTTAGAAGATAAAACAAAACTATAATCAATACCAACATGTTCCACACACCTCGAGTCTCCCCTCAACCGAACCACCAACTAGCTCTATCACGAAGCTACTGTCCCATTGCGCGCCGGCCGCCGCCGCCAAGTATCATCGCCGAGTAAGCTGGCCCAACGAATTGCCGACTTGGGCCCATGGACCCAAGTTCATTCACAACTGCAACAAGAACAACCTTGTGGGCGCACCATTGGCCGCCACAACAAACTCGGGAATCCCGAGTCGGGATCATGGACACTGCTCTCATGCTTTTCCGCATTACGGATCATCCTCTCCCTCCTCGTCTGGAGAGTCCTTCTCCCACATCGCCTGCAGCCTCAGGTCCGCCAGCAGGGTCTAAGTGACCTCATCGACGTCTTGATAGCCTGGACTTCATGGGCCATGAAGTCCGGGCGCCATGAATCATGGCAAGCGAACTCTGCTCCAAAATTTGGATCCTGACGAGTATGACTGGATGCGTCAGAGTCTGACGATCAGACCGAATGCCACCCCACAGTAGTATTCAGGGTGGTGAATCGGAAATCTGGATGGGAATTTCCGATGGAAATTTTCGGGAATTTCGGGAAATTTCGGCAGGGGCTGAAATTTAGCGAAATTTAAGTAATTTTAGGCTACAGCCTATAGGAGAGCTGCGGGAAGCTGTTAAGGCCGGCACTTATCAGTGCCGAGTACGGCGACATCGTCCGATACCTTGGCACTCTTTGTGCATGACACGGTGTGACATTGTTAGAGTCTAGAATTTAGGCCTCATTCCGGAGCACATGTCCCATCGTCGAGAAAGTTACGAATAAGTTCAAGGATATGACGTGAAGATTGTATGAGGATCGCAGTATAACCTCAGGGGCCATGAGTCATGCCTAGAAGTTCTAGCCTAGAACTTTCCGACTCAGAAGTTCCGAGTCTCGAATGAAGACTGGAAATCGCAGTCGTATTCCTAGTCACGAATTACAACGTGCCTAAAGACATCCGCAGCCGTTGCGGCAATGGAATTGCCGTACCCTGTTGATACACGTATGAAAAATATACATTCGGCTGGACTCTCGTCAAGGTGCTCACATGGCTTTCGCGTGTACCCGGGAGATCGTGACGATCTGGTCGTCAGCTGGAAGACGGGCCCCAGGCCTCAGGGTCTCCGACTTAACGACCTTAATTGAAGGGCCTGAGACTCTCAGGCCCTTGATTCAAGGGCCTCGAAATTCAAGGCTTGAATTACGGTCGTTAAGCAGCGTATGGATGATGCGAGCATGGATTTCATCCAGAAAACATCAGCTACTGCTTTGGCACTAAGAGAGAGTCTTAGCCTGGCAAAGATTACATGAGATTGGGGCGTACCAACGCCCTGTTAAGCCCTTGTAGAATATTTCCTGAATTCCCGGAAATTCTGGAAATTTTCCTTGAAATTTCGGAAAGAAAGAAGTTTTGCCCAATGCTTCCCTGAATTTACCACCCTGAATACTACTAGTATTACATAGTAGTATGTATATAGTATTTTTGATACATCTGATGCGCAATAGTAACAGTAATATGCGTTCTAGGCTAGAACTTACGCTAGGCTTCCTAGCCTAGGCCGCCTAGCCTAGCCTAGGTTAGATGCACATGCGTGCTGCAGCTGCGAATTCACTTCCGACCAGTCGGAGTATGATTTATGCGCTGATATCCCGCTCGTAGTTAGTACCACTTTTCATTCTGAATGTTAAATTCGTGGTCAGTGGCTTCCCGTAAGTTAGCCCTGGAAGGACTCGACCTTGAGCCAAGAGCGGTCGCGAGGCGTCCGTTGTTCGCATATCGCGCCGACGCCCATAGCTCAGTAAATATCCTGCAATATAGCCACAGGGTCGATCCCAAGCGGCGCTTGTGAGTATTTCCCTGAAGATTACTCGGCCTCGTTTTCACATTTTCTAATGGCGCTCCCGACTACCAGGCTCTACTCCAATAACTCTCGCGTCACCTGGGTCACCTACTGCAGCGTCTTCATGTTCGTCTGCATCTCGCAATTGTCGTTTGCGAGCTCTGACGAACCTTTCAGAAATGTCGCTGATTATCCCAAGGGTTGCTATGCGGGCCCTGGCCCGGGAGAGGGAGGTATCATCGAACTGATGCACCCCTCCTGCATCTTCAGCCAGAGAGGGCGTAAGTCGGATGGAGTTTACCAAGAGACCGGCGGTATCCTTATCAGAACTAACATGGCTGGCCATTGGGGTCAGATGGTCATCCAGGTCAACTTAAGGGAAGACAGTACGACCGGCGAGACAGAGGTCAGTGTGCTGACCAGTGGCTGGGCCCATCTATGGTTCGAGCACGATGATATAGGATTCCACTGGAATCCTGCCCCTGGTGATAAACTTTTCGGTGACAAAACGGAAACTTCCGTAGTCCCTGTTGCTGTGACGTCTGCGGTCTACGCTACCTATCCTGATGGTAAAAAGGCGTCGTTCCCTTGGTATGGAATCAAAGGTTTCGCAAGCACCAAGCAAATGGAACTTCTCGCCATGCCTGAGCAAAACAAGGGCTCAGATGTGCCCCTCTACGTCTGGAACGTATTCCGCATAGAGAAGGTGGGTGGAGGATGGAAGTTTCATATCACTTTCACGGCGGCTGGTGACGTAGCCGGTAAGCTCTTCAATTTTACTCGTACTATTGTTGATGGGGTGCTGCATGACCGGATTTAGGATAAAAACTTGGGGTTCACGGTGCACGGTGCTCTATGTTAGATTCTCTACTTTCTCGCGTTTCCCAGAAACGCGTCTGAGAATGTTCCGTATATGGAACCTTTCTCCTGCCTGACAGCAGCCTCAAGCCGCTCATTTGGGCTTTTCGAAACAAAATCTCACATATTATCAGAAGCTTTTCTCAGAGGGATATAGAGTTCCTCCAACTCTTCTCTTTCACGCCCGCATTCATGTTGCGTTCAACGCCAGTGACCTTTACAAGGTCAAAATTCGCCAAAAATTGGCCACACGGAGTTAGTCTCGAGGTCACGCCGATCAAGGATCCATCGAGATACGTCAATCGTTCAATGTGGAGGTTCAGTATTCTAGGAGCACTGCATACATTACTATAGCGTACGCAGTGCCACATACACGAACTCGATGGCTCCTGTCTACCGAGCTAGGTGCTGTCGCAGACTGCGACTCGCAGTACTGCTGCCCAGTGTTCGCTTCAAGTGAACCGCTTGGCCCAAGCGGCTTGGGATTGCTCGGCTTTACGGAGGGAGGCCGCGCGGAGGAGGTTATATCCTTTAGCTTTAGCCGCAAACAGCCTCCAGTTTTACGATTCGCGGAACTTGGATGCTGTCAGACGGGCCCGATAGGCAAGTGCCTGTAGATGGGCCGCGATAAATTATCGCGGATAATCGTAACGACCCCAAAGGCCAATCCAACTTTTATCGGGTGAGAGGCATGGCCAGCAACTGGGAAAACGTTCAGGGATTGCTTCCAACTGAATGCGCTTCAGGTGTGAGATACCAGTCGAGCGCCTCTGTCGCGGACAACTTGGTAATACCAAGTTGGTATGCCGAGAACCAATCCAGGGTAAAGATACTTGCTGTGACGTGCGCCGAGCAGAGGGCGATCGACATTTTGAAAGATACTCTTCTGACTCTGAGAGTTCAAGGTTGACGAAGGTGGACTTTGTCAAGGCCCCGAGTTCCAGAGGCGTCATTATCATAATGCTATTATGAGGCCATCATAGCATTCTGCCCGGGTTCAGACGGTCTGCAGCAGACCTCACGCTCACTGTTGCGCCCTCTCCAAACTCCTTGCCCACCGGGTGGGCCCTACCCCCTGGAATCCATCCACATCATTTTGATGAGAGCAGCTCGTTAAGTTTAGTCTTTCCCGGCTTCCTTCCACCCCGGCGTGGGGCGGAAGACTGCGCAAGGAGCGCCATGTCCTAGGCCAATGTGACGGGCCGTCTCTCAACAACAGAGAGGCAACCGCGCCACATCGCCAGGGTGCGCGGGAGGTTTTTTAGAAGATAAGACATAACTTTACTCGCTAGCAACATGCTCCACTCACCTCAAGCTCACCTCAACCGAACCACCAACTAGCTCTAACACAAAGCTACTGTCCCATTGCACGCCGGGAGTCATCGCCGATTAAGCTGACCCAACGAATCGAGTCGACTGAGTCGACCTCGATGGAAATGTAGAATTTTACAGGTGAGTCACCTGAGGTGACAGTCAGTTTGCCCGGTGAATCTCGCCCAGTTCATTCACAACTGCAACAATAACAACCTTGTGGGCGCACCACTGGGCGTGACAACAATCTCAGGATCATGGACACTGCTCTCATGCTTCTCCGCAAGACGGTTCATCCTCGCCCTCCTCGTCTGAAGAGTCCTTGTCCCACATCGCCTGCAGTCTCGGGTCCGCCAGTAGGGTTTCCTCCAACTCAGTGAACTTCTTGAAAGTCTGGACCTCGTGGCGAACCAACCTTTGCTCCAAGATTTGGATCCTGACAAGCACGA
The DNA here is from genome assembly GCA_013115135.1 of Perkinsus olseni. Classification (NCBI taxonomy): domain Eukaryota; phylum Perkinsozoa; order Perkinsida; family Perkinsidae; genus Perkinsus; species Perkinsus olseni. The sequence goes on along the minus strand of JABANP010000083.1, from coordinate 53,787 downwards.
CTGGGTGCGTCAGCAGGGTGTGCCTTTTTTCCGGAAACGCGAAAATATTTCCTTTCCGGGAATTTCCACTGGAAATATCTGAATAATGGCCATTGCGATCGAGCAACGCCGCGTCAAGGCTTTCGCTCGGAGCCGCCAGATTCACTCCGGAACCTGGATATTCTCCCCGCCTGTGATGGTTGGCAACTCCTGTTCGAGTTGATCCCACATCTTCCCGAATTCTTTTTCTATCATTCGCCTGGCTGAGTTGCCTACCGGAACATCGCGAAAGTCTGATACTTCTCAAAGTCAGACTCCGTTCTCCCTTGCTGGACGTCAGGGCCACTGCGCCGCTGAATTTGAGCTCGGCGCTTCTTCAAAGCCTCCTGAACACAAGAAAAATTCCGCGGCCGACAACGCGTGCGTCTCTCCAGTCCCTTGAACGGTGCAAGGGATTCAATGCACGGTTATCGGTCTGATGATAGTATCATCAGGTATCATCATGATTCTGGAGAAATGAAGACTGAATTCGGGTTCTAATCGCATGGATTGAATGATTCAATTCCAATTGTCACGCCCTGGTCAGACAAAGGGAACGGCGGCCGATGATACTGCATCCTAGTCTAATTCCGCGGCAGATAAGTCATCTATCATCTGAGATGACAGAGCCTGTCTCGTCAGCGTCGCGGAGCGATGCGCTTTCACTGACACAGGCAGCTGAGTGAGAAAACTCAAGTATCCTCTGAGGATAATCCTACGAGGATTATCCTCGTCAACATCGTATGAGTAGTGATCCTCATTACGCTACGTTATAGCTTAAGAATAAGCACAGGCTACCTTGCCACGGCAGCCGTGGCATGGCTCAGGTAAGCCAGCTATTCGTAGAGTGCGCTTCAATGTAGAGATGGTGTGTTCCAAGGACTTGGCCCCGGAGTAGGGGAGAAGAGACTGTCTACGGTGTAGATTCTACACAATTGCGGCGACTCCTTCGCTCGCACCACGTGGCAGTCCCAATGGCGAAAAAGACAATGCAGCCGGATGGATCACACCAGATGAGGCGAGAGACTACTGCGGCCATGGGACGACCCGGCACCGAAACTCGGAGTAGAGGATTGATCGCGGGCTGATTTTGCCACGGAGTCTCCGTGCAAACCGATTGAGGCCCCGGATTAGGGAGCCACGACCAAGGCTGATTAGAGAGCCATGGCTCCACTGGCCGCAGTAGCGTAAAGACTACGACGTCCAGAGAGACCAGTTCTAAGTCTCGAGGAACCGAGAACTCCCATGCTCTCAAATATGGTTGCAGAGGAATCTAATACTATCACTGGTACAATGTCAGCTACGAGCGAAGCTACAGTGATTCTTGACGTCAAGTTGACGTCGTCAACTCAGCTATCCCAGCTGCTTCGATCAGATCGGACTCTCGATCGGAAAGATCTCCAGTTGCGACCGCAGGTTCGGTGGCTAGACTGGGTTACGATGTCACGGAAAGCGTGACCGACGTCCACCAAATTTCAATTCCCAACAGGCAAGTTGTATTCTTGGGGACAGTGACTGACTCGGGGCTTCCCCGCGAAATGTATTACCAAGAGCTATTCTGCAATTGGGGCAGATACCCCTGGATTCGGAAGTCCTCGGATGAATACCGATAGCACTTCCGATGATATCAGCTGACTCGAAAACCAGGCGGAAGCCTTTGTCAGCGTGGGCCACGTTTCGTGGGCACGCATATAGCATATGTTAGCTTGGGGCATCAACGCTGAGTCAACTACAGGAAGGATGAAACTGACCACTAAAACACGGCAGCTTGGCAGACGCCCTTATTCAGAGGAGTATTTATGAGGACGGATTGGTCGACGGTGCTCCTACAATACTAGCTCTGATCGTTCTTCTCTTGTAGCCTTATGATAATCGTGGTCGAGCAAGTCCGAGCCACTGACTTCGAGTATCGATCTAAAACTCCTCTGAATGTACTCAGGAGATGTTCTTACATATGACCTTTACATCTTAGGACCCTTTAACTTTTGGCGCACCGTGCGGCGCTTGGAGTGCCGCGCTTCGTCCGCCTTTCTCAAAGCTCCGCCCGCAGTTGCGAGTCAGTATCACTCCAACCCAACATCGTAAACTTAGGAGACCTCTCATTTTCTAGTATGCAGAAAACTTAAATGACTTATAGAGGCAGGCCTGGTTCTGAGAATATAGACTTGCCGCAACTTGCGGCCCGCAAGTCACTTGCCATGCAACGTCAAAATCTCGAGGAATATCATCCTGTTAATCAGTTTACTCGACAGATTGATTGATTTAAAATGAGTTAACGAGGGATCTTCCATGAATCAGCGACGGATCCACTCTGATACACCCCAAAGCTTCTAAAAGTTATGATCCCGAGTATGGTGCTCCAACGCCCTTTGAAGCCTTCAAATTGAAGGGGTGGCCGAAGAGAATGGTATCCACCGTCGAGTTCAACACGGGATTCCCATCATGAAGAGTTGCGCTCAATCTGGTGGGCTGGGATTCCCGACTTGAGAGTCACAGCGCTACCGTGTATATCCTAACATTTATAATTTCACCGTAAAATTATCAATTTCAAACTAAATAATAGGATAAATAGATTTTATTAATAAAATCTAGACGTCGGCGGCGAGGAGGCATCCTCTTCTTGGCCTTTCTCCACGAAGCCAGGCAACTCCGCGCGACTGGACACTGGACAGCAGTGCTGCCACAGCACCTGATTCATTGGACATGAGCCAGCGATACTCCGTGCGTGCTATAGCTCAACCCGTGCCAATCAGTTTGATCGACTCTGTGAATCAGACGGGGATCATGTCATGATCAGCATGATGATCAGTCGTGTATTGATCAGACGCGGCGAGATGGCGCTTCAGTGCTGGTCGACATACCGTTATTGACACTTACAACGCTACGCTTTCATCGATCGGGGATGTGAAAAATGGAGAGTTGGAGGAATACACCCTCTGAACAAAACTTTTGGTAACGTGTACTCTTTCTACCGATAGAGCCGAAATGAGCGGCTTGAGGCCGCTGTCAGACTACGCAAAAAACTGTCCTATCTGCTTGAAGCAAGACGGAGGTCTGAGGCAATACTCACGACACACTTTTCCTACAGCCGGTCATGCAGAACTCCTTTGGCAATAGTATTCCTGAACTCAAGTTTTTTGCCGTCTACTTCGGCAAACGTCGGGAACGCGACTACAAAGCTCCAACCTCCCTCCACCTTCTCGATATTAATAACCTGCCAACTTAAGAGACGAGCACCTCCGACGCTATTCGCCTGATTGAAGGAGGCCAGCTGCAGCTGCTTGCTGTCAGCGTCACCTGTGACCCGATAAAACGGAGACCAGGCCTTTTTATTCCCAGGGAAGTCAGCATAGATTGCAGAAACCACATAAACGGGTACTTTCTCTTCGGAGTCCCAGTAAAGAAACCCTCTCCGCCAGAGGCTGAATTGAAGTGGAAACTGATATCATCATGCTCGAACCCCACGTGAGCCCAACCACTAGTCTGCACGTTGACCTCCGTCTCTTCGTTCGTAGAGCTTTTCTTCAAGTCGACTTGGATCCTCATCTCACCCCATTTTCCATCCATGTTAGTTCTGATAACAATGCCACCGGTCTCTTGATAAACTCCATCCGGGTTCACCCCCTTCAAACTGAAGATGCAAGAGGGCGTTAGAAGCTCGATGTCGTCCCCTTCCGCCGGACGAGGGCCTTCATAGCAACCCTTGGGGTAATCAGCCACAGCCCTGAAAGCCTCGTCAGAACTCGCAAAGGGCATGTTGGCGATGCAGGCGAACAAAAAGACGCCGCAGTGGAACCAGGCGACGCGGAAGGTTATTGATGCTCGATCAGTTAGTTTGGTAGAGATTGTCTCCCTCTGTACTTGCGTGCAGATGGTCTCCTGTGCTAGCGTGCTAGCGTGCAGATGGTCTCCTGTGCTAGCGTGCTAGCGTGGGATGTTGTACTTATCATGAGCCTTGAGTATTGAGCGTTGATAGCTTTTAAGTCCGTAGCCATCTTGGCTCAAGTGTACGTTCGGTTGGCGCATCTCTCCAGCTATGTCGGGTCGTGTTGACTCCAGTAACCATCCAGAGGCATCGAATAGCAACAAGGTGCTGGATTGGGGTCTGGTAGTTGGTAGCGCCATTAGAAAATGTGGGAACGAGGCTGTGCAATTAATCAGGATCCCTGATTCAGGAAACCTTCTACTCCTCAACAATTCGGAGAAGGGCGGAAACTGGGCCTCTCCATGAGAACCTCAGTGCCCTGAAGGTTGCCTGGGAGTGGCCTAAGATGCAGTTCCCAAACTTCGAGAATTCAATTGAGGAGTCGGTACCCGACTCAACGTCTTCGCGTGTACGCAAGTGCACCTCTAGTGTGCAAACTAGATACATGACAGTAGGCGCCATCGTCTTGAGGACGACTGGGCGTCTACCACCAGAATCGTAAGACGGGAATTCGATTATGCGTGAGACTCTCACGGTGAGAGGCCCGTCTGAGGATACCGTCATCGACATGTCGAGTATGGGTCGCCGCATTCGACCGAGAACCTCCGGGAGGGTCTTTATTGGAGACAGCGGTGACTCACTACTGTCTCCGCTGCTGGCGGACGGTCTCCGCTCCATTATTGTCTTTGCGTACACGCGAAGACGTTCCGTCGTGTACCGACTCCTCAATCGAATTCTCGCAAGTTTGGGAACTGCATCTTCGGCCACTTCCAGGCAACCTTCAAGGCACTGAGGTTCTCATGGAGAGGCCCAGTTTCCGCCCTTCTCCGAATTGTTGAGGATTAGAAGGCTTCCTGAATCGGGGATCCTGATTAATTGCACAGCCTCGTTCCCACATTTTCTAATGGCGCTACCAACTACCAGACCCCAATCCAGCACCTTCCGCGTCGCCTGGTTCCGCTGCGGCGTCTTTTTGTTCGTCTGCATCGCCAACATGCCCTTTGCGAGTTCTGACGAAGCTTTCAGGGCTGTCGCCGATTATCCCAAACATTGCTATGATGGCCCTGGCCCGGCAGATGGTGATAAAATCGAGCTGCTACCCCCCTCCTGCATCTTCAGTTTGAAAGGGTTGAACCCGGATGGAGTTTATCAAGAGACCGGCGGCATTGTTATCAGAACTAACATGGATGGAAAATGGGGTGAAATGAGGATCCAAGTCGACTTGAAGAAAGGCTCTACGAACGAAGAGACGGAGGTCAACGTGCAGACTAGTGGTTGGGCTCACGTGGGGTTCGAGTATGATCATATCAGCTTTCATTGGAACCCAGCCCCCGGTAATCGTGATTTCAGTGGGACATCCGAAGTCTCTGTTTCGGTGCCGTCAGTGGTCTATGTTAACTATCCTGAGGGTAAACATGCGTGGTCCTCGTGGTATGGAATTGACGGTCATGCTGCCAGCGAGCAAATGGAGCTGCTCGCCATTCCTGAGTTGACTGGGGACTCAGATGCGCCGCTCTTTATCTGGAACGTAGCACGCATCAGAGAAGGTGAAGGGAGGCTGGAATTTCAATATCACTTTCACGGCGTTCGGTCAAAAGGCCGGCAAGGACTTTAAATTTACTGGTACTATTGTTGATGGGGCGCTGCATGACCGGCTCTAGGGGAGAACGTGCAGTACGCGGTACAGGACTGTGTAACGCTTCGCGTTTTACTAAAACGTGTCGTGAATTTTTAGTCCTGATCGAGTCAGAAGTTCGGAGCAGACCCTCAAAATGGTTCAGAACCTCGTAGTGAGGGAGTACTTCCATACGTGGAACCATTTGTTCTCAGCCTGACAGCGGCTCAGCCGCTCATTTCGGCTCTATTGGTAGAAAACCTCACATTTTATCACGAGCTTTGGTTAGAGGGATAGTGTTCCTCCAACACGCCTCTTTTCACACCCACGCTGAAGAAGACGTTGAGTTGTATTTGTCAGTGACGGAATGCCGACCAGCAACGGAGCTGCGCTCGGCATTCTTGCGGGGCAAGAATTGTCATCAGATCCTGATCGTTTATTGAGTGACTTAACGTGAGTATCGGGGTAATCCGATAACTGTTATCGTCCTTCCATATTCATTATCGCTTTTTTTCATTTTCTCGTTCTCACCAGTGAGCTCCTCCGAAACAGACCACACGATTACTGCTGCGCCCTTTCTGAAACCCCTTGCCTACCCGCTGGAATACTTTCTCGCCATTTCTAGACCAGCTCATCAAGTTTGATCTGCGCACCATTTGAAAACGCTTGGGAGTGGTGTGGTGTTCCACCGAAGACAGTCAGTTTGCCCGGCGATCCTCGCCCAGTTCATTTACAGCTGCAACAAGAACAACCTTCAGGTCGCACAATTGGTCGCGACAACGATCTCAGGATCATGGACAGTGCTCTCATGCTTCTCCGCAAGACGGATCATCCTCGCCCTCCTCGTCTGAAGAGTCCTTCTCCCACATCGCCTGCAGTCTCGGGTCCGCCAGCAGAGTTTCCTCCAACTCAGTGAACTTCTTGATAGCCTGGACCTCGTGCCGAGCCAACCTTTGCTCCAGAATTTGGATCCTGACAAGTACGACTAAGTGGGTCCGGCCCATAGAGGCCTTCTTGCAATAGATCGAAAGACCACACCACACGCGATTGAATAATATCTTTAATACGCCTGATGCGAGTTCAAAACGCAGTAGTAACAATAATGTTCATTGCGATCGAGCAACGCCGTGTCAAGGATTTCGCTCGGTGCCTCCAGATTCACTCTGGAACCTGGATATCCTTCCGCCTGCGATGGTTGGCAACTCCACTTCCTAGTTAATCACACATCTTCCCGAATTCTTTTTCTATCATTCGCCCGGCTGCGTTGCCTACCGGAACATCGCGAGAGTCTGATACTTCTCGAAGTCAGACTCCGTTCTCCCTTGCTGAACGTCAGGGCCACTGCGCCGCTGAATTTGAGCTCGGCGCTTCTTCAGAGCCTCCTGAAATCAAAAAAGTTCCGCGACCGACAACGCGACCGTCGCTCCGGTCCCTTGAACCCGCAAGCAGCATCGAATACGCTCAAATCGAGTTGTTCTAGGATAACGAAGAGCAGCTTCACTATTGATGACGAGGCGTTTTACCCCGAGTGCCGACCCCGCTGAAGGCTAGGAGAAGGATTAGCCGCGTTCAACGTGGCGCGTTGTGGTAGCTGCTCGTCCTGGCTGTTCTTCAAGCCCAGCGGCCCCTCACCTGTTCGTCCTCGAGCCTCCTCTGTATGATAGCCGCGCGATCTAGCAGTCTCTTACGGAAGTCACTTTTACATCTACAGGGAAGATCAGAAGAGCCATGTTGCTCTAAGCGTATCTATCTACTTCTTCGCAACGAATTCTGCCTGCAGCGCGTCCAGCTGCTTCCCAGGGAACTCGGCCAAATAGGGTGCCAGGATATCGACCTAAGGGCACTTAGTGAGCCCGCATAACCTCCGCCGATTCAATCGGAACTTCTCAAGCTACACGATGGATAACACGTGAACGCAAAAAGTCCCCTCGAGGAACTTTCGCCAAGGCGTGAACCCGAGTGCCTTCCTCCGCCTTGCATACCACAGTGCACAGGAGCTGAACACTCAAACTGCGTGAGGGTATGCGCACTCTGCTGAATAGCCCCACGCAGCTGCTACTTTAAACGGTAGTATAGAGTTATCCCACCTTCTTCTCGCCCTTCCCCGTTCCCTCTTCTTCTTCACGTTCATCTGATCCATCATGGCCCCGCAGGACCACCATGGACTGATCCCTGGCGTAGTCGTAGACATCTTTCACTAGGACCTGAATCACATAGCTCTCCCAGCGGTCGGTCTCCGCCTTGAGAGTCGACAGAAACGTCAGGAAACAACAAGGGCGTCGAGATGGGCTACCCGCGAGTCGCTGAGAGAACGAGTATGAGAGCAATAAGGAAGCAAGGTGAGTTCCGAGACAAGGCGAGAGTTCGGAGAACCCACCAGGTTTCGTTTCGCAGTGCTCAAGCCGCTCCCACTACTTTTCGGAAAGGTCCTTTCCCAACATCAACCGGCGGAGCAGCGAAGTCTGGAATGATTGGGCCTCCGCTGACGCCCATTGCTGAGGGGAAGGCGCTGGAGGGCAGAGGGGCAGAAACTGCTGTACCGTTCTGGGCCACTGGTGCGCTCTCCTGCTGTGCGACTAGTCGGACGTTTTTCACATTGTTCTCTTCCTTGCGGCGTAGAGCCAGCTCTGTAGTAACTGCGGCGGACATTCAAGTGCACTCTAATGCAGTTACCACCAGCTGTGTACTAATGCGATGGGCCATCGCCGATGGCACTGGGCCACGAATACTTCGATTTGTGGTATGATAAATCAGGCTATTCCGTGATGGTACACGAGATAGATCAGGATCGGATTTCTCTCGATAATTATAAATCAGCGATTCCCTTGAAATTGCTGGTCATGATTATTTCAGGACACCCACATGATACATCGCATGGTCTGCAATTCAATAGAGGGAAGACTCGTTTGTCTTTGCACGGGACAACAGCACAGCCACAGTACGACAGGTAACGAGGCCTACTTCTGTTCATGCATCTATACAGCCACAATACGAAATCGTGAGTTAGGCACAATACTTCTGTTCGTCTCTACGAAGTTGTGCTTGCTAGTCTTCTCGAGTTGAAGTAGTTGCAGCAGTTGTTTCGGCGTCGGTAGTTGGATGTCCTCTCCCAGCCCGAGACGGCTCAACTTGTCCAGTCTGATGTGAGGCAGATCCGCCAATGGGGCCCCACCAAAGGTGGCGACTCGGCACGCCAGACTCACGTCAGAGACAAACCATCCGGGGTCTTGTGGAAGGTGAGCTGTTGTCCCATTAGTCGTCCTTCTGGGCGATGATAAATGATACGAATGGACTTCTTAGGAAGGTAGAACACGATTTTGCCTAACGAGAGAGGGCATTAAGAAACTTCACTCGCAGACATCGGGTGTATAGCTCAGTGGTAGAGCGGCTGACTGCAGATCAGCAGGTCCTCGGTTCAAATTCGGGTGCGCCCTTACTGCACAATTCGGTGATTCGGCATGTCTGATCATCCACCCAGTAATCCGGAGCGCGGTACTTCTGCGATATCTTCGTCATCGGAATATCTCCGAGGGAATCTACAAGAAAGACTTTCTTGGACAGCAGTCCTCCTCTCCATCGCATCATCTCGACCCGCACCTATCGGTAGGCTCGGAAGGCTTCGGCTAGCCTCGGTGCCTCTCAGGTTGCGATCCAGCTTCACGGAGTGATACTCCAGTAAGTCGTCTCGATCAACAAAGGACTCCTGCCAATGAAAGAAGGATAGTTGTCCGCACGCACGGCTGCATCACTGACCTTGATCTTCTCCCCGATCTTGTCGACAGTACGATATAGCCCGTCCGGTCGTGTCTCATGATAGTACCCCATGCAACGCCATCTCTGGTCGATATCAACCAGGGACTACCAGAGCACCATGGACCACCCCTAGCCGAGTTGGCTGACGGCCTACCTTCAGAGCAGCCGGGCGTCCGTGGTTGAACTCTTCTCGGACCGCAGCATCAGCGAGATACCTCGACAGAATCTCCCTCTCGTTCCTGCTGCATCGAGTTTTTCTACTTGATGCGAGCTTGTAGCATATCTTTCCGTTGTTTGGAATACTCTGTGATCATCACCGGCAGGCGCAGGTTCAGGTCCTTGAACCGGGTCACCCTGGCATGCGCGAATCCGAGCTAACTGGCCGCACGAGGGAGGACGCAGTTGTGAGGAGACAGTACAGTGCAGCCTTTCCGGTGATCGGACGGCGAACCGGACGCACCTCTCGACCATGCCGTCCGGTTGAGTACGCCCTTCTCAGGCGGACACAGTATTTTCGGGACACGGGGGACGTTGGAGCGGAGACCGTCTGTTGAAGAGTGGAAGCTTGTCTTGATGTCTTGCTCTCTCTCAGTCCGTAGGACAGACAGTTGGTTTCTACCGCCTCAAATAGTATACGCTCTTCGTCAGCAGTCCACCGTATCTTACGTTCTACGAGTACGTCTCCGCTCCACATTAGTTGCCCGCGGAGACAGTGGTGACTCACCACTGTCTCCAGTAGAGACCACCCCGGACGTTCTCTGTCGAATGCGGCGACCCATACTCGACATGACGATGACCGTGTCCTCAGACGGGCCTGAATTTCCGAAGCTATGAGTCTAACGTATACTCGATTTTCCGCCTTTTCATTCCGGTGATAGACGCCCGATTGTCCTCAAGACGGCGGCGACTACTGTCGTGTCTCTAGTTTGCACGCTAGAGGTGCACTTGTGTACACGCGGAGTCGTTGAGTCGGGTACCGACCCCTCACCATTCTCGCGAGCTCGGGAACTGCATTTTCGCCCGCTTCCAGCCAACCGCGGTACTGAGGCTCTCGTGGGGAGCTCTCTGAAAAAAAATCGCAGCAAAACAGGCCCAGTTCCCGCTCTTCACCGAATTGACGGTGAGAAAAAGGCTCCTTGATAGATTGCTCAGCCACGTTCCCACATTTTTCAATGGCGCTACCGACTACCAGACCCCGGTCCAGCACCTTCCGCGTCGCCTGGGTCCACTGCGGCGTCTTTGTGTTCGCCTGCATCGCCCACATGGCGATGGCGAGTTCTGACGAATTTTTCAAGGCTGTCGCTGATTACCCCAAGGGTTGCTACGAAGGCCCTGGTCCGGCGGAAGGGGACAACATCGAGCTGCTACCTCCCTCCTGCATCTTCAGTCTAAGAGGGGTGAAATCGGATGGAGTTTATCAAGAGACCGGCGGCATTGTTATCAGAACTAATATGGATGGGAAATGGGGGGAGATGAGGATCCAGGTCGATTTAAAGAAAGGGTCTACGAACGGAGAGACTGAGGTCAACGTGGAGACTAGTGGCTGGGCCCATCTATGGTTCGAGCATGGGGATATCAGTTTCCACCTCAATCCAGCCTCTGGCGCTGAGGGTTTCTTTAATGAGACCTTCGAAGGGGAAATCCCTGTTTATGTGGTTTCTACTATCCACGCTAGCTTCCCCGACAATAAACAGGCCTGGTCTCCGTGGTATCGAACCTATGGTAACGCTGACAGCAAGCGACTGGAGCTGGTCTCCTTCAATATGGCGAATAGCGACGAAGGCGTTCGTCTCACGAGTTGGCTGACCGTGGTCATCCAAAAGGTGGAGGGAGGATGGAACTTTGTAGCTGCTTACCCGATGTACGGTGAAGTAGGCGGCAAAGGGTTTGAGTTTAGGCATACTATTGCTAAAGGAGTGCTGCATGACCGACTTTAGGAAAGGTCCGTCGCGAGTATTGGCAATACTATATTGTCTTAGACCTTCTTTTCGCTTCAAGCAGATCGAACCTTATTTTCTCAGCCTGACAGCGGCCTCAAGCCGCTCGTGTGGGCTGTATCGGTAGAGAAGTTACATATTACCAAAAGTTTGGCTTAGAGGCAGTATTACTCCAACTAGAGGAAGTATTTACACCCGTTCCGATGGAAGAGTTACGTTGTAAGGGTCAATAACGGAAATAACGGAATCTCGACCAGCATTGCTGGTCCGGCACGGAACTGCGTGTGATCATCAGATTTTAATACCAGATTGACGACAGTTGAGTAGTGCCCCACACGCAATTCCGCTGGTTCCCGTCTACTGAACCAGTGTTGTGATTTAGGGACATTTCACTCTTGTGATGATCATTCTGTCCCTGTAGCTTAGCCTTGAGCTAGTACAGTTGCCTACTGTTGTTAAGTAACTCATAAGTCTATGTTTCTACAACACTAATATGACCACGCAGAGTTCAGAGGATAATAAGGATGGTAACTCCAACAACCTTGGTACCCGATGCAGGATCCTGGACGCCGAGGAGGCTCGTGCTGAGTTTGGTCGAGCAGTCGGTGTGGATCCTCAGTTCGTTGGTTTCCTGAGATCTTCTGAAGTCGACGGTCTTATTGAGAAGGCAGCGAAGGAACTCAACGAGCAGTTGCGTTTACGTTACCTTTGGTCGTGTATTTCCGGTGCTTCTGCTGGTGCAAGCTCCGTGAGTAATCAGACGATGAACAGCGCTGATGCACGTTATAATACTGTGCTGCCTGACTCAGATAATCATGAGGTACATGCTCCCAGTGTTGCGGATCTATATGGTGATGGTGCTAATCATGGTGATGTTAATGACGTTCGCGCCGTTAACATGGTGAGTACTCTTCCGTTGCCGGCTGGTGGCCAATGCTTTATGGGTCGCAGTGAGGCACGATCTATTTCCCATTTCCTTAGGGAATGGATACAGCTATCGAAGTTGTATGGGTTATCTGCCAACAATTGTTGGAAGTATTTATTGCGGTGTATCAGTCCTTCGGTACGTGGTGAGCTCACGGATTACTTGGAGACTGAGGGTTTATTGCTGCATGGTACTACCAAGCAGCTGTTGACAGCTGCTGAACATTTCCTGCGGTCTGCGTTCGGTGTCACTAATGATCCGGTCCGGTTTCGTAACCGGCTCGCCTTATGTAAACAGCGATCTAATGAATTGGTCGGGGATTATATTGGTCGTCTACGTGATCTTCTTACTGAGGGTAAATGTGTGGGCGTGTATGTTTCTAGCGACGAGCTGCTAGACCGGTTTGTGAAGGGTCTTCGCCCGAACTATGTGAAGGCTGTCCGTACCACCTACTCTCATGTTCGTGATGTTAACCAGCTTTGCACTATGCTCACGCTGTGGGAATCGGCCAATTCCAGTGACAGTATTTCCGGTTCGAGTGCTGTGGCTGACTCCAAGGCCACCGCTGCCTCATCGGTTAATGTCGTTTCCGAGGCTGATGCTAATCCTTCGACGGGTTCTGAGGAGCATGATTCCGATCGAGTCAATGGTTCGTCTGACAGTCAGGTGACTTCGGGTTCTACGGCTCCACCTGTGCAGTATCAGGCACCGTATGCTCGAGCTCCTCCACCTAGGAGACCGGTGAAATGTTGGGATTGTGGTGGACCTCATATGAAGCGGGACTGTCCGTTTCGTAAGGCACAACCCAAAGTGGTGGCTACTGATCAACCCAAGCCTGCTCCTACTGTGGATCGTCCTGCCCCTACTGCGGATGGTCCGGCTCTTAGTCAGCAGTCTGGCAATTTCGAACTTGTTAGGGTATTGGTTGATGACGATGGCCGTGATGAGGATGTGGATTTGATCCGACGGGTCAAGATTCATGATCCTTTGGTCTCCCTAGTTGTTCGCGAGAGCGGTGAAGGCGGCGCCCGTGTGAAGGGATTGCTGGATACGGTTGCGCGCGGTGAAGGTTATATGGCTAAGGCGTTATTTACTGCCTTGAAGTCTGCTGGGGTCATTGTGGGCGATCTCAAGCCCTGTAGTGGTGTGCGCTTCGGTAATAGTTCGTCTAGCGGCGCCGATGGTGAGATTCTCCTGTCCGTCGATGGTTATGGTCCGTTGAGTTTCAAGGTTCTGCCTTGCCTGGATCTTGAGATCATCATTGGTATGTCGGCCATGTGTCGTTATCCTACTTTGAGGATGGAACTAGACAACTGTTTCAACGAGGCGGTACGTTCTGGTGATAAGCAGGCCGATAGGGTTGATGATGTCTGTGATCGTCTGTTCGAGTCTGAGAATGCTCTTTTTGTGGAACGTACTGATGATGGTCGGTATGAGATCAGGTGTCCACCGTTGGAGACGGCGTCCATCTTTCCACATATAGAGCCGCCTCGGCGACGGAGTCTGTCCAAGGCTGCTATTATCGATAGATGGATATCGATTGCTGCTCGGCTTGGACGGTTCGAGGAAGTCGCTCCGAGCAGTGAGTTGTTCATCTCGGAAGTTGTGCTCGTGGCCAAAACTAATATTGGTGCGGTGGATCCTAGTACCTTGTCTGACGAGCAGATCCGTAAGCACTTCCGGGTGACGCTTGATTTGCGGAAGGTCAATAGTCTCAAGCTCTACGAACAGGGTCCTGGTGACTACGTGTGGTTGGCTGATGAGGATGTTGGAAAGGCGACGCTTTCTGCGATATGCCAGTCTCAGGAGTCGGCTCTATCGATGTTGATGAGGTGGCCGTTGACTTGCCGCACGGTGGCCCATAAGTGGGAAGAATGAATCATTCTTTCCATTCCCGGGAATTCCCGGGAATTCCCAGGAATATAGGTGGGAAGAAAGAATGCATTCTTCCCCATTAAAGCAGGGCCCCCAAAGTTTTTTCCGCCCGCCTTCGGCGCGCATACCTAACTGTATTGGCTGCTTTCCTACGATGAACCATTGAAATAAAGCACCTAAATACTGGGGAAGAATCGCGATCATTCTTCCAGGGAATATTGAGCATTCTTTCTTCCCGGGAATTTCTGGAATTCCCGGGAAGAAAGAATAGCATTCTTCCCCGCTGGGCCACCCTGACTTGCCGAGGTGTGTATTTCAAGTTAGATATCAGTGATGCTTTTGGGTCGGTTTATATCAGTAAACCGCTTCGTAAGCTCTTCTGTACAAGGTCTGTGGGAGTTGACGGTCGTACGAGGTTATGGATGGCGACGCGTATTCCTCAAGGGTGGCGCTTCTCGCCGGGGTATTTCCATAAGGTGATGACGACTTTCATGGCGGAGGTGCGTGAAGTTCTTGCTGACCGTGGTATCACTGCTTATATCGTGAGTTATCAAGATGACCTGCTCGGTGGTTCTCCTACTAAGGAGGATGCGCAGGCGGCGATGGATGTCATTATTGAGATGGCTCAAGCTCGTGGACTTGCGATCCGTAGGGATAAGTGTGAGCAAGGAGACGCTGTTAACTTCTGCGGATTACAGGTCCGAGGCAGTCGTGTGATTCCGGCAGAGAGGAAGAGCTTGACGACTGCTGCGGTGGAGGAGGCTCTCCTGGCGTTTCGGAAGACACGAGATCGTGACCAGCGTCAGACGATGATACGGCAATGGTGTGGAAAGTTTCAGTGGCTGCGTCGATGGTTGCCTGCTACTTTACAAGTGTCTCTTCATCGTCTTCATAAAGTTGATCCTTTGTCGGATGACGCGGTTGAGCTAGTGGAAGAAATTGCTTCTGCCTACTTCAGCGGTCTCGTGGCTCTCCATGTTGTGGGATCTGACTCTTCCTTCCGTGTTGTTGCATCGTTGATCGTGACTGACTGTAATGGTGACAGTTGGGGGTCCATGCTTCTTCACGTGATTGAGTATCCGACTTTGCATCAAGCTTCTGTGCCTGAAGTTGAATTGCATGGTTGGCCTGAGGTTGCGGCTTCACTTTCTCGTGCTGTGGTTGAGAAGCTTCATCTGCCGTACCAGGCGGATCGGTCCTACGCTGTGTTACCGGCATGTCTTGACGGAGGTCTCCTTACGACCGCTGATGTAAAGCGTAGTAGTACTTATAAGGAGCGTAAGAGTCAGTTGTTGGCCGCTTACAGATACCTGCCTATGATGTATGCCCCGGCCTTTATCGTGACTGATAATCGGAACTCTACACATTGGTGGCATAACTATGAGGAGTTTATCCAGACTGAAGGTGATCTTCGCATGGCTTTGTCTTTTGAGAGGAATGTCTCTGGTATTATCTGGGTTCCTCGAGAAGTATTGTCTGTTGTTGACAAGCTGGCTCGGGTGAATGTCTATCCTCAAGGTTCGGTTAAGTTGACGGTTTCCGCCTCTGAGGAGGATCCTCTTCGCGCGGTTATTGATGCCGAGCTCGAGAGGGGGGAAGGAGAGGTTGACGCTGATGTCATCATGCAGACTTCTGATGATGAAAACTCGACTGAGTTTTTGTATTCTGATTAGTTAGATCTGAACACTGTTCGTGAGGAGCAAGCGGTTTGTCCAGAGTGTGCTCAGTTCCGAAATAAGGACGGTTTTTCCGTTATTGACGGCGTTCTTTATCGTGTGTTACGATATGACTATGAAGGTAATCTTGTTCGACAAGTATGTGTTCCTAAGTCTATGCGTGTACAACTGGTTGACTCTGTGCACAAGGAGGTTCACGTGAGTGGCCGGCAGCTTCGGTGGTGGTTGCAATCTTTTGCTTGGTGGCCTAAGATGGGTTATCTTTGTTCTCGGGCGAAGACTTCGTGCAGAGTGTGCCAGAAGGTTGATGACACGGGTAGGGTTAAAATTCCCTATGGTACTCGGGCCCCGGATCGTCATATGGCTCCTTGGCGTAAGATTGGTATAGATGTTTCGCATGTTGGGCACGGCGGTATGCTGCTTACTGCGTGCTGTTATTTTTGTGGGTATATGGACTACGAAGTGGTAACTGACCAGTTGCATAGTTCATATTTGAGGGCTCTGGAGACAATATGTCTCCGGACTGGTTATCCTCTCTATATTCAGAGTGATAATGAGTTTCGAAGCCGGGAGGTTGCCGAATGGTCCACTAGAAATGGTATCGTCCGTTGGTCTTTTGGTTGGCCGAACCATGGTGAGTCCGGCGGGTGGTACGAGCGACGACATCGAATGGTTGTGGATAGTCTACGAAGGTGGATTGCTGCTACTGGAGACCGTTGGAATGATCCATTTTATTCTTGCCCATGTTCGGTGGACGATAAACCATTCGGAGATTGGAGACTCTAACCTATGTCCGCAAATTCTCATGTTCTCAAGGCCCGTTGTTCTGCCTTGTATGAGGGCTCCAGTGAAGGAGACCTTTGATGAGGAGTTTGAGAATCTCAAATTGAGATCCCTACCGATACTCTGCATCTGCGAGATTTGTTGCAAGTAGCTGCTGAGGTGGACTCCACCAGGAAGAAGGCTGTCGGTGACTTCATGAACTGCTGGCTTGATATGAGAGAAAATGTTAAGCCTGTGTTCAAACCTAACCATGATTTGAAGGTTGGTATCATAGTATGATACCAATGGTATGTCGGTTTATGTGTATACTAACCGTAGCTCTAAGCTGGAGAGCTGCTGGCGAGGTCCCTTTGTTGTTAGTGCTCTGGCGGCTCGTTCGGCGATTCTGACTACTGACCGTGGACTCGAAGAACATTATCTTGGTAATCTCCGCCGTTGTCAAGGTCCGCTTACCGAGTCCGGGAGGCCTTCTAGATTCGCTGCTATGCAGTCCCGCTATCGCACTCGCGACTTGGCCATGGCTGCTGAGCGTGAGATGCGTGTCGAGAGATCTGCTGCTGCCAAGCGCAAGAGAACTCTAAGTGCCGATGGAGAGATCGCGGAAGCCCTTGCTAAGAGTGCTCGTCTCTAGGGGAGTGGAGAATGTTGTGATTTAGGGACATTTCACTCTTGTGATGATCATTCTGTCCCTGTAGCTTAGCCTTGAGCTAGTACAGTTGCCTACTGTTGTTAAGTAACTAATAAGTCTATGTTTCTACAACACTAATATGACCACGCAGAGTTCAGAGGATAATAAGGATGGTAACTCCAACACAGGCGCTGTGGCAGCACTGTTGTCCAGTGTTCACTATGAGGGTGGAATTGCCTGGCTTTGCATAGAACAGTCGAGAAGGACGTCGTCGGGCCGCCGGTGTAAAATCAGGATATGCATGGAGAGTCACAGCTAGCGTCGTGAGTCACGACTCGTGACTCTGAAAGTCAGACTCTCAAGTCGGGAGTCCCGACCTACCACCCTTTCCCCCGTTTAACTCAGCGGTCCTTTTGAGAAGGTAATCGTAGTCATCAGATCCGCATTGCTTGTTGTGTCCCGCGAAGATCGCTCTCGTATATACACTCCCGCAAAGATCGTTCTCGTTGAGTCCCGCGACAATCGCACAGCTTTCTCTTCCAATGGAAGACTTCCATTCTTAGTGGGATAGCCAGCGGCGAAGTCTGGAATGACTGAGACTCCGGTGACGCCCATGGCTGAGCGGAAGGAGCTGGATAGCAGAGAGGAAGAAACCGTTGTACCGTTCTGAGCCACTCGTGCGGCTTCCTGCTGTGCGACTAGTCGGACGTTCTTCACGTTGCCCCCTTTCTTGCGGCTCTGTAGTGACTGCCGCGGACATTCAAGTGCACCCCAATACAGTTTTCACCAGCTACGAACTCATGCGATGGCACTGGGCTATGAATACTCCGATTTATGGTATGATTAATCAAGCGATGGCGTGATGATTCACGAGATAGTTCGAGACCGGATGTCTCTCGGTAATCATAGACGTCATCTATTAGATGTGCGGTTCCAGTGAAACTGTTGGCTATGATTCTTCAAGGACGGCCTCACATTACATTGCAATAGAGAGTGGATGCTTCGACTCTCTTTCAACCTGAGTTGAGCATCTATACAGCCACAATACGAAATCGTGAGTTGGGCACAATACTTCTGTTCGTCTCTACGAAGTTGTGCTTGCTAGTCTTCTCGAGTTCAACTTGAAGTAGTTGCAGCAGTTGTTTCGGCGTCACGGGGTAATCCGATAACTGTTATCGTCCTTCCATATTCATGATCGCTTTTTTTCATTTTCTCGTTCTCACCAGTGAGCTCCTCCGAAACAGACCACACGATTACTGCTGCGCCCTTTCTGAAACCCCTTGCCTACCCGCTGGAATCCACTCTCGCCATTTCTAGACCAGCTCACTAAGTTTGATCTGGGCGCCATTTGAAAACGCTTGGGAGTGGTGTGGTGTTCCACCGAAGACAGTCAGTTTGCCCGGTAAACCTCGCCCAGTTCATTCACAACTGCAACAAGGACAACCTTGTGGGCGCACCACTGGTCGCCACAACAATCTCAGGATCATGGACAGTGCTCTCATGCTTCTCCGCAAGACGGATCATCCTCGCCCTCCTCGTCTGAGGAGTAATTCTCCCACATCGCCTGCAGTCTCGGGTCCGCCAGCAGGGTTTCCTCCAACTCAGTGAACTTCTTGATAGCCTGGACCTCGTGCCGAGCCAACCTTTGCTCCAGAATTTGGATCCTGACAAGTACGACTGGGTGGGTCCGGCCCATAGAGGCCTTCTTGCAATAGATCGAAAGACCACACCACACGCGATTGAATAATATCTTTAATACGCCTGATGCGAGTTCAAAACGCAGTAGTAACAATAATGATCATTGTGGCTGATCAACGCCGTGTGACACGGCCCATGTCCAGGATTCCACTCAGAGCCGTCAGATTCACTCTGGAACCTGGATATTCGTCCGCGTGCGATGGTTGGCAACTCCACTCCGAGTTAACCACACATCTTTCCGAGTTATTTTCCTATCATTCGCCTGGCTGCGTTGCCTACCGGAACATCGCGAGAGTCTGATACTTCTCAAAGTCAGACTCCGTTCTCCCTTGCTGAACGTCAGGGCCACTGCGCCGCTGAATTTGAGCTCGGCGCTTCTTCAAAGCCTCCTGAACACAAGAAAGTTCCGCGGCCGACAACGCGACCGTCGCTCCGGTCCTTCGAGCCCACAAGCAGCGCCGAATACGCTCAAATCGAGTTGTTCTAGAATAACGAAGAGCAGCTTCACTATTGATGACGAGGCGTTTTACCCCGAGTGCCGACCCCGCTGAAGGCTAGGAGAAGGATTAGCCGCGTTCAACGTGGCGCGCTGTGGTAGCTGCTCGTCTTGACTATTCTTCAAGCCCAGCGGCCCCTCACCTGTTCGTCCTCGAGCCTCTTCTGTATGATAGCCGCGCGATCTAGCAGTCTCTTACGGAAGTCACTTTTACATCTACAGGGAAGATCAGAGAGGCCACGTTACTCTGAATGCATTTATCTACTTCTTCGCAACGAATTCTGCCTGGAGAGCGTCCAGCTGCTTCCCTGGGAACTCGGCCAAATAGGGTGCCAGGATATCGACCTGAGGGCACTTAGTGAGCCCGCATCACCTCGTCCGATTCAACTGGAACTTCTCAAGCCACACGATGGATACCACGCGAACGTGAAAACGTTCCCTCGAAGAACTGCCGCCAAGGCGTTGAAGAGCCAGCGATGAAAAAAGCTCGTAGCTAGGATTTCGGACGCGAGGGCAATCGAGACGGAAGCACCCGAGTGCCACCATCCGCCTTGCATACCGCAGTTTACAGGAGCTGAACACCCGAACTGTGTGAGGTCATACGCGATCTGCTGTGTAGCCCCACGCAGCTGCTACTTTACACTGCAGCATAGAGTCATCTCACCTTCTTCTCGCCCTTCCCCGTTCCCTCTTCTTCTTCACGTTCATCTGACCCATCATGGCCCGGCAGAGCCTCCATGGACTGATCCCTGGCGTAGTCGTAGACATCCTTCACTAGGACCTGAACCACAGGACTTTACCAGCGGTCCGCCTCCGCCTTGAGAGGGATCAGAAACGTCAGGAAACAAGAAGAACATCGGGACAGGCCACCCAGAGTCGCTGAGAGCAAGACGAGAGAGACGAATGTAAGAGCAAGAAGGAAGCAAGGTGAGTTCCGAGACAAGTCGAGAGTTCGGCAAACCCACCAGGTTTCGCTTCGCAGTGCTCAAGCCGCTCCCACCACCTTTCCCGACATCGACGGGCGGAGCAGCGAAGTCTGGAATGACTGGGCCTCCGCTGACGCCCATGGCTGAGCGGAAGGCGCTGGAGGGCAGAGGGGCAGAAACTGCTGTACCGTTCTGGGCCACCGGTGCGCTCTCCTGCTGTGCGACTAGTCGGACGTTCTTCACATTGTTCTCTTCCTTGCGGCGTAGAGCCAGCTCTGTGGTAACTGCGGCGGACATTCGAGTGCACTCTAATACAGTTACCACCAGCTGTGTACTAATGCGATGGCACTGGGCCACGAATACTTCGATTTGTGGTACGATAAATCAGGCGATGCCGTGATGGTACACGAGATAGATCAGGATCGGATTTCTCTCGATAATTATAAATCGGCGATTCTTTTGAAATTGCTGGCCATGATTATCTCAGGACTCCCACATGATACATGGTATGGTCTGCAATTCAATAGAGGGAAGGCTCTTTTGTCTTTCCACGGGACAACAGCACAGCCGCACTTCCGACAGCACACGAGGCCTACTTCTGTTCATGCTTTCGACGAAATTGTGCTTGCTAGTCTTCTCGAGTTGAAGTAGTTGCAGAAGTTGTTTCGGCGTCGGTAGTTGAATATCCTCTCCCAGCCCGAGACGGCTCAACTTGTCCAGTCTGATGTGAGGCAGATCGCCCCCACGGTGGGGGGCCCACCAAAGGTGGCGACTTGGCAAGCCAGACTCACGTCAGAGACAAACCATCCGGGGTCTTGTGGAAGGTGAGCTGTTGTCCCATTAGTCGTCCTTCTGGGCGATGATAAGTGATACGAATGGACTTCTTAGGAAGGTAGAAGACGATTTTGCCTAATAAGAGAGAGCATTAAGAAACTTCACTCACAGACAACGGGTGTATAGCTCAGTGGTAGAGCGGCTGACTGCAGATCAGCAGGTCCTCGGTTCAAATTCGGGTGCGCCCGTACTGCACAATTCGGTGATTCGGCATGTCTGATCATCCACCCAGTAATCCGGAGTGCGGTACTTCTGCGATATCTTCGTCATCGGAATATCTCCGAGGGAATCTACAAGAAAGACTTTCTTGGACAGCAGTCCTCCTCTCCATCGCATCATCTCGACCCGCACCTATCGGTAGGCTCGGAAGGCTTCGGCTAGCCTCAGTGCCTCTCAGGTTGCGATCCAGCTTCACGGAGTGATACTCCAGTAAGTCGTCTCGATCAACAAAGGACTCCTGCCAATGAAAGAAGGATAGTTGTCCGCACGCACGGCTGCATCACTGACCTTGATCTTCTCCCCGATCTTGTCGACAGTACGATATAGCCCGTCCGGTCGTGTCTCATGATAGTACCCCATGCAACGCCATCTCTGGTCGATATCAACCAGGGACTACCAGAGCATCATGGACCACCCCTGGCCGAGTTGGCTGACGGCCTACCTTCAGAGCAGCCGGGCGTCCGTGGTTGAACTCCTCTCGGACCGCAGCATCAGCGAGATACCTCGACAGAATCTCCCTCCCGTTCGTACTGCGTCGTGTTTTTCTACTTGATGCGAGCTTGCAGCATATCTTTGCGTTGTTTGAAATACTCTGTGATCATCACCGGCAGGCGCAGGTTCAGGTCCTTGAACCGGGTCACCCTGGCATGCACGCATCCGAGCTAACTGGCCGCACGAGGGAGGACGCATTTGTGAGGAGACAGTACAGTGCAGCCTTTCCGGTGATCGGACGGCGAACCGGACGCACCTCTCGACCATGCCGTCCGGCTGAGAATACGGAGAGAAAAGCTCAACAGTCGCCTTGTGGTACTTCTCTATTCTGACACCTCTATCGCAGAATCGCGAACCGTACCTGCAACCTTATATCCCGGCCTCGACAAGAGCATACAAACCTTAACGTACCGATCCTTCGGGATGAGGGCAGGAGCAGCCCAGCTAGGTGGGACGCCATCCACGGTGAGAGGTCTAGGCGAGTCGTACACGCCGATAAGATACGCTAAAGGGACCGTGGGCCGTTGGGGTTCTGACACACGTTTTAACAGCACCGGGTAGCAGTACTGGGCTGACCTTCTCCCGGTGCGTTCTCTTGGCTGGCCCCACTTCCGTCGGCATCCTGTTGCTCGCTTCCGGGGTTAGCGAGAGTGATTGGGTCGAGAAGGACGGGCTGAACGGATGAGGCTCGTAATGATGTCGAGGGCTGTGCCGAAATAGTACAACAGAGGTACACCCGTGATACGCACTGCGTATTACGG
Organism: Perkinsus olseni; assembly: GCA_013115135.1. Taxonomy (NCBI): domain Eukaryota; phylum Perkinsozoa; order Perkinsida; family Perkinsidae; genus Perkinsus; species Perkinsus olseni. The sequence continues at coordinate 31,226 of JABANP010000083.1, read as the reverse complement.
ATGTACCTCGGAATAACGGTGCACGGATTCAAGGGGTGAACGAGTATTCAGTGTACCAGTTGTGGACGAAGTGAAAGTGTACGAGTTTTCGGTGTACGAGTCTCGAACATCCCCATTCGAGGAAGTTGAGGATCTCCCGCGCACCTCGAAGAATCTTGTGCTGCCAACATCCATGCTAACTCCGGTTAGATTCAATCTCTTCCGCAAGGGTCTCTTTTTCCCGGGCACATCACTGCCTTCAACAGAGCTCTTCTGAATATTCACCCACACATTCTTGTGGTTCCAGACCGTGTCCACGGAAAGATACCTGACCCACACAGCAAAGATTCCAAGACAGCACAAACTAGGTAGTCTCTCCCATGCTCACGGGCAAGGTCTTAGTGAGTCGCCCTTGGATCCAGGACCTACGGAACACATAGTAACATGAGCCTTGGACGGCTCCCATAACGACGTCCCGTACTAGGCTCGGTTTCCGTAGAGAAGATCATCCCTGTAGTGGGTTCGATGAACATATCAGCCACCACGTCCCTCGCTCCTTTGCGGACCATCACCCAACAATGGGCTCGTCTTCCTGAAAAGAAGTGGAATTCGCATAGCCACAAGCTGATGCCACCCAACCGATGAATCTCGAAGGCGTGGCTTCCTCCTGCGCAGTCCTTCCCAGTTCTTTAAGATTCGCCGTTGATGCGGCAATGAAGTCCATGTCCTCCTCCTGAGAAAAATAGTTGCTTAACGCCTAGAGTTGTGGCATTGATGTACTGGACGAGCTTAGCAGCTCGAGCTTTCAGCTGCTCAGAACATTAGGATGAGTTTCGGGACAGGATAGAGATAGATAGTGGTTCACCTCCTCGGCCAGAGCATCATCCGAGTCACTTCTCTCTGCTTCGAACATTTCCTTCCCTTGAGCAAGCGCCTACGAAATTAGACACGAAGGTCAGAGCAGGTGCAGAGGAGTGTAATCATATCAGTTCCGCGGTAGTATAGTGGTGAGTATTCCTGCCTGTCACGCAGGAGACCCGGGTTCAATTCCCGGCCGCGGAATATTTCTCCTACACTTGCTTCTTGTTCCTCTTTCAAGTACTCACTGTCCATCACAGGCTTCTTCATCAGAGAGAACTCCTCACCTGAGAGACGTCCATCAAACTGAGGAAAGTATACCCGACGAGCTAAAGTAAAGCGATAAACGGCAGATGGATAATCGGGCGAATCCTTTTAACTCTACGCAACCTTGCACCATACACGACCCCGACCTGGCTTACCAAGAGTCTTCTCAGCCATATCGACTGAGCTCCGCCGTCTCCCTTCAGGGTACCCGCCTACGAGACTGCCTCGAGGCTTCTCAAGGACGACTGCACGGGAACGGTCAGCGAATGCCGCAACAGCACTCCAGCAACGCGAGTCAATGTAAATGCCGTGAGCCACCTGAAGTAGTTGTCGGACTGTCTTCCTTCTTCTCATCAGCAACCGGTCGAGGGAGGAGCAGATCGGCGTATCTGAAAAGAGCAGTTCTCGGGTCGGGAGGCGAGTGTAAGTGCAAAAGGTGTCACAATTCCGTTCTGAACCAGTTGAACACGTGAATTGAATCAGACAGGTTCATAAAAACTAAGGTTCAAGAGTAAAAATTGGCCTAACCGTGTCCACACCTTCGAAGCATCTTCTCTTCCTCTGTTCTCCCTGAACCTCCCGCAATCCTTATCTAAGCGTAGCAGTAGAGACAGAGGCTGCAACTAGCAGGCCAACTCCAGCACCTCCTCTAAGGGGAGTAGATCGTTCGTTGGGCTCTCGCACTTCCTCAGTGATCGGGTCGTGATCCATCTGGGCGCGACACCCGCCACACAGTAGGCATCATAACCCGCTCCCACTAGGATGGAGCATAGAACCTTCCCGAGAACAGTGGCACCGCTCGACAGCTCAATTTCGACCTTACCACGCTGATATCAAATGCATCGCCTGCTTGATAGAAGAGAGTCGTAGACGGAGAGCAGACGACCGAGGGGAACCTTAAAACGATTCATCTCCGAATCGAGAGCCTCTAAAGAACGTACTGTGCGGGGTCCTGGAGAGGCTCGTAGGCTATATAGTTGGCCAGGAATTTACCGCATAGTGAAGCGTCATAGAGCTCGGGGTATGCCTGCGACAGACTCAGCATCGCCAAATACTATCCAATTTGAGATGACTGAGGCCGAAGGCGAGAGGAGCTCACGCATACCAATTTCGTCGGCCTTATTGTTGTTGGTAGGAACTTAGGGACACCAATCTCGTTGAGGGGACACAGGTACAGCTTGCGATCCTCCCCATAGGTCTGCGCAAACTTCGACTCGAATGACCTAAGGAAGATTATCAAAGTCGAATTTTGTGTGCGGCAGCACGCACCGAAGATGTTGCATCACTCTCTCCTCGCGCTTGGAGTTGCTAGCGTAGGAGCTCAGGAAAGGCGGTATGCCCATCTTCGCCTGGGAAAATACGATTACACGACAAGCCAAGAGTGGGCTACCTTCGGGATGATCGCATCAGGGTCTTCCAGTAGAGCAGCAAGAGACGACGTAACTTTATTCGAGAATCTGAGAACAGTGAAATAACAACTCGATAAGATCATGAGTTTGTCACAGTCCGTAAGTTCTTCTACGAGGTGGACCAACGTGGTACCTCCTACCGGTATAGCCCCCAAATATGGCCATATAAGCTTGATGAAAGAATAAGAAGTATAGTAAGGTACGGGACACTCATACGTCTCGAAAAGTGCTCTGCGTGTGCGTGCTACAGTCCAACGACATCGCCGGTTCAACTGGACTCGAAGCTGGTGTGCTAGCTAAGTGATGGTGAGCTCTGTGATGCCTCCGTTGAGCTATGCTTGGCATCAATCCTTCAAAAGATTCACAAATTGCCAAGTTCAAGAGTGTCTATTATGGAACTCTCTGGTAGCATGCCCCGCATAGAAAGAGAAGGCCTCAGGAAAGACAAATGCATCCGCTCACCTTCGACAGCGGATTTCTTTGAGGGAGGCGCTGCTACTCCCATCAGCGTCAACCACGGCGGCCCGCTGCTGCTCCTGGCTATTCCCTTCGTCTGCATTCTCATTGCCGGGTTCATCCGACGAGAGCATTTCCGATGGCTCCATGACCCGCGTCGACATCAGACTAATATCAAATCTACAAGCTCCATCCTACATCGCGTTTTACTAATTTTCCATCTTCGACTGTGATGAACTGCTGCTACCACCGGCTAATGGTCATGGGATCATCATGATGATTGGGAAGCAGAGAAGATACTCAGACTGACTTAACTTGCGTACATGCCTTCAGACTGAGATCCTGCGGAATCATTCAAGCCGTCTTGATGTGATTATATATACTTACCTTAATAACCCCCAATATCAGGCGTTATCAATTCACTCGTCTTAGTTATGTAGTACTATCTTAGATATTAGATAACAGCGCCATATTTGTATTATAATATTTATTATTAATAGTCCTCGAGTGTCTTCCGTTGTCACGGGGTCTCCCAGTCTTACTGAAGCGGTTGAGTCCAGAGGTTACCTCTGAGAGGTACTTACATATTTTCCACAAGAAACGAATGCATATCGGTGTGTAATCGGTTTAGTCGCACCGATTTAGCATGACTACTTCGTGTCGCCAACAGTTCTTGTGCACGCAGTAGTTGCCATCGTGTTACCAATTCAATGCGCACAGGGTGATTAGGTTCACGGCCGAAGAATCGACAAGGTATTCTGTCCCTTGCATTCCGCAGAAACTCCCCCCTCGTGACCTGCTGATGGCGCCACAACGCGAAACTTGGTTGAACCAACAGAGGGAAGGTAAGTGCGTTCTGGTGATGGTCCACACCGCATGCCACGTATATACTCGCTAGTTTTCATACCTCACGACTTTGCTCAGTATAAAATACTTGATGAGATTGTTTCATCATCGTTCCATTGGGGCGAGCGTCCTAAAGATTCCCGCAGAGACGTCCACCTGTGCGTGATAAGCGGCTAAACACCGTTTGGTGGACGAGCCTCCCAGGCTGGCCCTGTGGCGCAACGGTAGCGCATCTGACTCCAGATCAGAAGGTTGTCCGTTCGAATCGGGCCGGGGTCACTTTTACAGCCAACGAAGGTCACTCACACGCGAGAGAATTATACAACCCAACAACAGGGGTGGAGTTCATTTCAGGGGACTGAGTCCGGTAGAGCTGCTCTCCCAACCATGACTCCGCGTTCATCAAAGCGCCGCCGAGTTCCTCGCTCGATACGGAAAAGTTTCGGCGGGCGAGACTTGCTAAGGCTTCGTGCGATGCCCGCTGTTCCAGTAGCGGTTCCTCTCTTCAGCATTGATGGCCTTCGCCCGATTCGCTGTTGCCGCGACTCTCGCCTGCGTACCCATCTCGGGGCTTCATGCTGCTGGCAACTCGCAGGTAGTCGCAACCCCGCAGGACCCTCCCCCCTCATTAATTCTCCGCAGACACATGACCCGCTGGCCGGAATTGCTCAGCGACTGCAGAGCCTCAGCAGCCAATTCGACCGCATCAACGATCACATCAATGACTGGATAGCAAAGAAAGTAATCGCATCTTACGAGTCTTGACTTGCCGACGCTCAATGCCCTCTTTCCTGCAGCTGCGAGGCCAGACCAAGGCTGACAGTAACCGCTGTAGACTTGTATTTGGAGAAGGACGATCCACCGACATCTACTTCGCCGAGGAATCCGCATCTCCCAACCCGATCGTTGGTTACGTATACCGCCAGGACGTGCCTGGGCAAGCGGCCAAGAGGCCTTCTGTCTATGTTACAGCCGCGTAGGTTGTGATATATCTTAGTCATCGTATAATACCACTCTTAATAAATTATTCACAACGTTATGCAATGATCTAATGCTGACAGGCTGTCAGTGACAGCATAAGAACAAAATATATAGCGGAGTAGCTTTCCCAGATTGATTCGAATTTGCCTTGAATTAGTTTGAGTTAGCCATATAGAATAGAATTTGAATTACAACGTGCCCGCAAGCCTCTCATCTGTCTCCACCCTGTCGCCCAGTCAACGACATTCCTCGATCATTCAGGTATATTAACGATTGCTCATCACTCATCATCGCAAATACGAAGGATATGGTCGCGATCTCCGACAACCTTGCGGCAGCTCGTCAGCATTTCTCGCCCATTTTCCTCCTCGGTCACTTGGACGAACACGCTCTCGGCAAACTGCGTTCTGCCCTGCCCATCACGCCCGTAGACAGAGATAAATGCGCGGCAATATTTGCTTTCTTAGCGGACCATCCTCCCTCTGGGTATGGCAGAGTTTATCAGTGGCTTGAAGACTATCCACTCGCCATAAACAACAAGACGGCTCTCCTCATCGCTGAGTGGCGGGAGCAAACCGCAGCCAAGAATTAAGGCCAATAGTTGCTCGGTCCTGATGGTTGTTAATGACGATATTCGGTCCTTGTAAAAACCTCTTTGTGACTCCGATATGATATCGTGGATCGGGTTGGTAGTAACAAAATAATGAAGTGGGAGGTATCAGTGAGGACATCTAGTCCCACGCGAAGGATATGCGACCTTGTAGTTCGGCCCTGTGGCGCAACGGTAGCGCATCTGACTCCAGATCAGAAGGTTGTCCGTTCGGATCGGGCCGGGGGTCATATTATGTCAAACTCATACGTTGCGTTGCTGAATCAGTTTGGCAATAATCTAAGAACACTCGTCCAAAGCGATCCACCTGAAACAGTCCGCTCCCGACTCGTGTGAGAGAGGCAAACTTCACAACAGGCCACAGCAGACAGCATATTCACCAACACAACACTTCTGTTCATAAAAAAGAGGGAGCCCAGAACGCTAGGGCGTTCAGAGATCATGGATCGATCGGCCGAGGGGCGCCACATTGCTTCCGATTACACTTCAATCGGTGAGGGTAATTTAAATTGGAGCAAGCCGGGCACCTGCAGTAGACCGTATTGTTCGTGCGCTGGATTGCCGCCTTACACCCAGCATCCATCAGGCTCTACCACGTCTCCTCGTCGAGCCGTGGGTGAGCCCATTTCGACCTAAAAGTCACACCATGTACCCGCCCGAACTTTCTACTCACAATATACAGCAATAATATTTTTGAGTAGGAGTCCCCTACTGAGGGAAGTGTTCGCTCATTCCCCCGACCGAAAGCAATTGCGATCTTTCTCAAGAGTGATGATACAGCGGAAGCCGAGATCTCATCCAATAGGATGGGACTGAGCTCGATTGCGTTAGCAAGCCGTAGTTGACAGTTACGTAAGAATTAATAGGTGTGAACGACAGAAAATGCCCATTGCAGTACGAAGGTGTCCAGAATCAAACCTTGCGAGAGAGGTAATGAGCCTACAGCCTTCCACTGCATAACCACCAGTAAAGCCCAGCCCTCCCCCTCCCCAATGACTCTCACGATTCCTCACCTCCTCTCTCGGCATGCCACAGTTCTTCTCATTACACCGAGATCTACTCTGATAGTTCAAGTTGCCGCATCGAGTGCATGTCCAGTCACCTACCTCAAAGACCGAGATCTAGAAACCCCCTTTTTATGCTACTGACACACCTATAACCGATTTTCTCCCGTCATACCGAGCGGTAGGCGAGGTCTCCAGGGCCCCACGGTCAACCTAAACCGCGCCGCACTCGAAATGATACCCTCATTCAGTCTGCCCGACCTCTTTTCGTGGCCGTCCGCACCCCCGACCGTTACATCGATCTCGGCTGGGGTAATTTACATTGCCACATGCGGAACAAAGCCAATTACCGTCAACACCTGCAATGACGCCATACGGACACCTTCGCATCAATAGTTATAAATTTTTGAAGTATCTAGTTATCTATTCAGACCCATTTTTCATCTTCCTGTTATATCAATCATTCGCGTTTTTTGTCTTGGAATCGTTCGACTCTCTCCAAGGCCCGCAAGCAGGGTAGGGAAGCAGTCCTTGGAGAGAGCAGCTTCCCTCGCACTGAGGAATTCGGAAGACGAAAAACAGGATTATCAATTCTACCGGCAGCGGCACTGTTTTCTAGACATTTCCAGGTTCCCACTAACGGGAGACCCCCCCCTATCACCTGCTTGTGGGCCGTTTCCTCTGGGCGTTCGAGCAGGCTGCGGGGTTAGACTCGAAGCCACGGCCTGCTCGGGATATCGATCACTGTGGCGAGCGCTTTCGATCATGCCCAGTACCTCCTCTCTCGGTAGACCGCATCTTCTGTTATTACATTTGATGCGACTTGGATAGTTGACATTCCCGCACGCGCGGCATTCCCAATTTCCGGCAACGTCACCCAGCCCTGAGTATCAACCCGCCATATCGCGCACAGAGAAGAGAATCTTTAGGTCGCCAGGGGAAGATACACAATTGAGGATACTTCCTCAAAAGTAATCGACTCATGGCTGAACAGAGAGCATAAAACATGCAATAGAAGATAAGGCTAGAGGGTGACACGTGTAGCCGACTTCTACCACTTGAAATCATACAGCACGCTGTTAAGCCCTGAGCGACTTCTTTTTGTCCAATTATCTCCTCCTTGAAAACTTAAAAGTAAGACGCGGCGCAACATGTCTATTTCGGAGACACTGAGTTCCCATCAAAAACTAGTACTTCCAGTAAACTACTACTACTACTGAAAACAAGTACGCTCAAAAGTTGATTTCCAATCCACACTCTTCACCACACCACCCGTTGATACTACCATCGAAGAACGACACTCCCGCGGTAGTCTGGCGTCCCGAAGACCGATGAATTGAGGGTTCGACGGGGGCCTGCTTCACCTGATACACGACAGCTTCAGTAGGAAAACTCTCGGAGAAAATCCGCACATGACGAGAACGTAATGATGAACGTTTTTGTCCATAAACGGCGCGAACAATAAAAAAATTCGCTGGGGCCTGCTGGTCAAGCTCGGGAGATTGTGTAAAAAATCGCGGTAAGGCTTGTGGTTAGCGACAGACGAGCACGGAATAATTGAATATTTTCCCCTATAAACAAGAGTTGCCACTGAGTGGACAACGAGAAAATTGGGCAATATTTTTCGATCTGTGCAGACCCGAGTTGCCACTGATATCTCCCCATTCACCGAGGGGAAGGTGACCTCAGCGCAATTTTCAAATTTTCCTGAGTTCCCAAATGCTATCAGGCGGGATCATCTTCTATCGAGCGACCGACTCGTCATCCTATCGAGTTTAAAGCCCTACAACGACTCTGAACGCGGTGTAACCATAAAGAATCTTTTGATCTGGTTTGAAGCAAGGGAGAGTTGAATTCGTAAGCACTTATTACCTGCTCTCTCGGCCGACCGCATTGTCTTCTATAACAAACGGTTCTATCGGAGTAGTTAACATTACCACACGAATGGCAAGTCCAGTTGCCTCCTGAATAAACCACTCGAATGCTGACCATCATACCACACTTCTCCCAACTCACCAACGGGCAACGGTGCCCTACTATGCGGCCGTGGGCGGTAGGGATGTGGTTGAGAAGTCCCAACATGATGATGACCTATTGAAGCCTCTTCAGTAGCGAAAAACGATCGACCTGAGCAGAGCGGGCCATCGTCACGCGCCACGAAATTACCACGGGAATATCTACTCGGATACCGACTTTACCTTCCGTGATCGGGACCGGAGACCAATCGAGGGCCGTCGGGGCGTCCTCGGTAGTAGTAGCGAAGAGTGGAGCTCGACCATCACTACGAGGGACATACCACTCCTTGACCAAATCACATTACAAAAATATCCCTCTACGCCCCTACATCATACCACTCCTTCCCGACTTCTTCCCGGTCCACCCAAGCTTGACTTAACATGCAGAGCAGGGACCCTCGCATGCATTCAATGATATTCATAAATTCACAAAGTTGTACCACAACTTTCGCAACTTCTACCAACATTTCTCAGTAGCACCCGAACCCCGATCGGTGAGCTCACCTGCGTTGATCGAAGTGGCCCAGAGGAGGCGGAGAGACCCGTCTTGGTACACTACCAGGGTTCCAACGGGAACTGTCCGGTCGAGCGCCCTGACAAAAGCGATTATCGGCATTCACACCGACACAGTGTCAAGACCTTCCACGTGTAAAACTCGGTTTCGGCATCGGTTCTGGCCTTCACAATTGCTTGCTTTCAAACACGCACTTGAAAGACAATTCACGAACGCTTCCCACCCTCGTTGTCCCGGAAGAACGACCCCTTTCCAACCCTATGGTTGGGACTAAAATTCGAATAATTCTTCGACCACTTGCCTGATGTATCACAAACTAAAATTTGTTGTTGGCAAAATTACACTAAGTCGTGAAGAAGTCTGCCGCCTTTCCTGAGTCCCGAGAGTGCTCCCAGGATCGTCCTTAACACGTTGAATTGCATCCTGGGAGCGGTACTGGAATTCAGGCGAGATCCCCAGAACACTACCGAAGGCCATTCGAACTGGAAACACCGCTCCGCTCTTACTTTGCACATTTTAATGTTGCAGACCTCTCTATCGGGATAGTTGATGTTGCCACAAAGGTGACAAGCCCAGGAACCTTCTTTCTGGGAAACCCGATCTTGGGCAGCGAGATACGCTGAGAAAGGAAAACGACTTAAACCAGGGCTCGGGCTCAGTCCGATCGGTGGAAGCCTCCCATTGGGAGGTGGCAGGAGTGAACTGGTGAAACGATCGTGTTGAGTTTGAAGTCAGCTATACTCTAAGACCTGAGGATCTCCCCTCTGGACGAAGGATACCGAATTGTAAGCAGAAGGCTCGGTTTTACGGTAACCATACGACACCATTACACGGAGACTAATTTTGTTATTGTAATAGCGTTGAATGAGCGGACCTACCGTCAGAAGAATGCCGCCGACGGATTGGACCAGTCTCGGCGTTGAGGATAGTTGGCATTAATGTGAGAACCCGACTGTGGTGTGGAAGAGTTACTCGTGCGGAGTTGCGCCGTCGTCGCCTCAATAAATGACGGAGAATGCCCTGCAGTGGGAATCGAACCCGAGCGTTCTCAACCCGCCGGGGAATTTTCTTTCGGGCGCCTCAAATTTCTCGCAGATGCCTTGAGAGAGACCTTCGGCAACCCTTTTCCCCGCGCACGAACCACACCAGCGTTCCCGCATAGACTACGTGATTCTGAAACGTGGATCCATGTTCTTCGGGTCCGCATCCGAACGTATCGCCGTGGATTTCCGGGATACCGATACGGAAGATTTTCATCGCCATAAGCGCTATTTTAAGGGGTAGTGTTGCTTCCCCGTAAATGCAATGGAGGAGAAGCGTAAAAGTCTCCCTTGCTCGGCTCTATTCGGGAGGAGACATTATTGGCTTTGCACGCACGCACAAGACGATCGGCGCGTGGCGGTGGAGTCAATCGGGCTGTTCAGTAAACTTTGGCAAAACCTATTCCAGAACTAGTTCTCAGAATCGATTCTCAGAATGCATTCCCGAATCCTGTTCAGTGAACTCTATTCTCAAATATTTCAGAACGAGTTCTAGAACGAGTTCCGAAATGTGTTCAAGAAACTCGATTCCGAGAATCGATTCTCAGAATAAGTTCCGAGAGCGGGTAGCGCGAAGGCGTTTACTTCGCTCCGCCTTTCCGGACTAAGCGCACGCCATTCGAAGGTTGCATGATCAAAAATTCGACTAAGTGCAAACCCCTTCGCAACTTTTTTCATATGAGCCTCGCTGTGAACCACGCTGGAAAGAGGGCCATATGGACTACAGAAGAAGTTCAACTGCTCGGAAGCCTCGTTGCCGACGGAGACCAAAAGCGAAGGGAAGTCATTATGAGCAAGAACATTAGCGGAGACTTCAGGAGGAAGAAGAAAGAGGCCTGGGAAGCTGTTGCTCAGGAATTCAACACTCGCGCCGCTGCCCTGGATAGCGGTTACAGTGGCTGTGTTCGAACAGCTGAGCAAGTCAAACAGCGCTGGACGAAGGGAAAGTCGCAAGCCAAGAATCAGAATGCAGTGGTCAAGGCATCTCTCTCAGCGACCGGAGGCGGGAAGGCTGGTGTTGAAGCTCACTTGCAGGATTATCTCACAGGCTTGTCTCCGGAAGAACTTCGAGGTTGCACCAACGAGGATTACGGTTCTATCAATTTGAACGCCGCTGTGGCTGTCGCGGCAGTGCTTGACGATCAACAACCGAATGGCGGAGACGAAGTTCACGAGGTTTCCAACGCTGCTTCCGAGTTGAATACGAACAACCTAAATGACGAGAAATCAGCTACGCCGACACCGTCCTCTGTAAGTCCTATGATCGCCAAATCAACCCAAGGTGAGTTTTCGTTGAAAAGAATATCAAGCACTCCGAGGGAGAAGCCCCCGGGTAAGAAGTCTCGTTCTTCCAGTAGACCTGAAGACGCTCTCATCGAAGAAGAGCTGAAGACGACTAGACTATGGAGGCGTGTCTTGAAGCTCAAACTCAAGTTGTACGAGAAAACTTTGGCCGAACTTGGGCTCGACGACGAAGGCCTTCATAGTGAGAGTGATGATCAGCGAGATACCCGTGTCTAATGTCCGCGGAGCAAGGGCCTTCCTGGAAGGCGATTCCATCACTTATGTATTGACCATATTTGGTAATATCGAATTGTTATCGTGTGTCTTAGTTTAGCGTATTCTATAAGTATAATGATTTGAAAGTAATCGTGAACCAGTATGATGATCATACTATGATCAAGCGTTTTTTGAGTTGTTGCCAGTTTCACGTGTCAATTAGGGCTAACGTATGCGGAACCTTTCTTGACAAACACGAGCGCGAACACGTATTAAAAATCATGAAGTAATCGTACTCTTCGTATCAGTTCCAATCACCGAGAACTCAAACTCAACCGATGCCTGGTATCATCCGACGTCTGCTGAATCGCCGACGTGAGCATGAGGCCCGCGTTGAGAGGCAAAGACGTCAGCGTCTGTGGATGGATCCGAGAGCTCTGGCGGACCCGGCATTCCTAATGCAGTTTAGACTGGCACCTCTCGCTGTTGAGAGTCTCCTGAACGAAATCAGTCCTCTACTCACAGTCGCTCTCTCGCCAAGCAACCGGAGGGGTTGCTTGCTTGCTTTTGCAACTCCGGGTTGAGCCTCGGAGTTGTCCAGAGGTGCATCGACGCGTTCATTTACGCCGTCCTCACTTGCTGTGCATCAAACGAAATCGCTTTCCCGCCTTCAAATGCTGACAGGACGATGGATGAGTTCAAGGAGAAACGCGGGATACCGTATGTGATCGGTGCTATTGATGGCTGTCACATCAGGTTGGCGGGGAAACCCGGGCGTAACGCTGCTGTGTATTACTGCCGAAAGAACTTTTATTCGCTAAATTGCCTTTTCATCGTCAGTCCTGACCTGACTATATCACACTGTGTCTGCAAATTTGGGGGCGGAAGTCACGATAGTTATATACTTAAACAATCTCCTTTATGGAATGCCCTGACCAGAGTTGACGCTCTGTTGCCGACTCACCCGGACATCCCAGCCAGACTGATCGGTGATGCGGGATACCCGCTGCTCCCGAACCTCCTGACGCCTTTCCCCCATGCAGCGAGGCAAGATGATGATTTGGTTAATACTTACAACTTCTGTCACTCTTCAACGCGGTTCGTGTGTGAGAGAGCTTTTGGGGTCCTGAAGAGTAGATGGCGATGTGTACATTCGGGTTTGCGGGTAGAACCGCAACAGGCTGTGAGGATTGTGGCAGCAGCAGTGACATTGCACAATATGTGTAGAAGAAGAGGATGGCGCTCCTTCCGAGCTGATGATTACATTGACCCGGAAGTTATGAGAGCTATCCATGAGGAGAATGGAGAGGGCGAAGATTTGGGTATCAGGGATATTGTCGAGCGGGGCGTGCTGCGGGACGATCCAGTGTTGATGCAGAACGGAAATACAGCAGCTGGGTTCCGACAGATCGCTCGAATGAGAAGGCAGCGGCTTGGCAATTGGTTGGCTTTTGTGAGACAGGCTGGGATGGGCGCACGATAGAGCATAATGCTCTTAGAATTTTAGATAATTATCAATTATTAATCGACAGAGTATCGTAGATTACGTGTCATGTAGCGTGTACTCCAAGTTGAACCACGGTAGTTTCGTGAAACAAACTTGAGTTTAGTAATGGAGGCGGGAGACATGTCCACGTCGTCTCGCCCGTGACGACAGGCCGCACGTGAAATTGACGTAGACTGGCTTTGTCACGCGCCACAAAATTCTCAGCAATCGTTTTTGGAGTGACCAACACAAGGGATAGGGATTCCCGAGGAAATGGGATAAAGGAGATGAAAAAGGAGTGGTTTTGATGGAATGGAGTGTTCATCGCTATAGCTAAATCCTAGTCGGACTTCCGCATAGGAAACAGACAATTGCGCTGGGGGTACGCGTCAGAATGTGCGGCATGCGATTCTTATAGTGTTAAGACCACTTGCACGCAGCATTTCTTGTGCGCCAGACTGTCCCGGCTCACAAGGGGATTGTGCGCTAAACTGTCCTAATCCACACGTTTTACCTATTCCGAAATAACTCATTCTGAAATGCGTTTCAGAATCGATTCCGAAGTTCATTGAACACGTTGGGAATTGATTCTGGAACCCATTCCAGAATGTATTCTGGGTGCAGTTTACTGAACACGATTTCGCCAAAACTAATTCTGGAATGTATTCTGAATTTCGGAATAGGTTTACTGAACACCCCGAATCTCTTCTCCAACCGACGCAATTTCCCATGGTCGGCTGCCCTCACCCGTGGACAAGCGAATCAGCCGAGTTCCCCGCTACCTCCCCGGTTGGAGGCAGCTTACCCCACCACCTCAGTCGTGCTGAGGTGGGAAGCGGAAACGCTCTTCCTCCTGCATCGACGAGGCCGAAAACCGTACCCTCATTAAAGATGAGTCATTTTCGTCTTTGATGTGGGCCGATTTTTGGGCCAACAAAAGCCGTATCGGAATGAATCCGAAGGCGACTTTTCATCCTACCCGAGGACGATTTCCATGATATTGGTCCATACGAGCTGCTGGTGAGAAATTGTATGGTTGTTGCTTCTCCGTTGTTGCTCATAGTCAACGCAAGGCGAGAAGGAGTATGAAATCTTCTACTTCATCTTCTAAGCTTACTCTCTCGAGGGGAATAAGCTATGCACGTATGCACGAGACGATCGGCGCATAATGAGTAACAATGGTCTTGAAAGAAACGCCCTTCTGGACCACCGTTGACGTAGCAGCCTGCCGAAATTATATTCCGAGGCTTGCGCGCTGAGAAGGACATCTCTGCGCGAAGGGCAGCTGAGGGCCTCAGCCTGAGGCATCCCATTGAGCTGTGAATAGAATCCCCTGCTTGTAGCAGCAATATTACGCAGGAGGAGAGGTGAACCTTCCCGCGCAATGACCAGTTGCACTCGACAACGAGTTTGATAGATTTACAATACTTGAATGAAGGTCAATGCTAGAGCTAGCAAGGGACTATTAATGGAGTTAGCGATGAGATGGTGGCTGTGATGACGGTGGATGTGAGCTGAGCTCGGCCCCTCAGTTTTATTGATGTGGAGGGAGAACACCAGTCGGGCAGGTGTCGTGTACTACTAAACCGTGGTGGCAACAATCTGCCAGTTGGCAGCAAACACAAGCACTGGTTACTGGCTCTGACGATGATGGGAAGTGGACGCGGCAGGGTCACGCCCCACATCGCCCATACTGCCAACCTATTTAACAGGCTGAACTAATCCCCCTCAGATGGTTCATCGGTGAATCACCGACGGTGATGCTTGTCCAACTAAGCCGTACAGTCGGTGTTGGACTTTCAACTCACACACACTGCCAACCTCTGCGTTTCGGAAACTTCCCATCGAGGTCGTGATTCTTCTCACCGGCTACAGGAGCTGATACTGACGAGCAAACGTCATGGGCCCGCCTGTTGGACGAATGCTTCGCCTGGCATACTTGAGAGAAGTACGTGCAAAGTACAAAGAACCATTGAAATATCTGTGAATGTTTGATATGTCACGAGCATTAGTAATGTGCATGTGGCCTTCTATGAAAGTGGCTAGTTGGGACATGCCCAGGAGTTGTTGGAGCCGCTTGCAAGTTCGGTAGCCAAGTCTCGCTTCATCATACGAAGATGACAACAGGCTAGAACCCGGTATGAATCTTCGTAGGCAAGTTTACGCTCAAGACAAGGCTGTGGCGTCGTCTTTGATGCTCATCTCTAGTCTTATACCGAGGGTGTCACACTATCAAACTGACAGAGCTTTCTCAGGCCACGCAGGCATTACTGATGAACAGTGATTTCAGCGTTCGGAAACAAGAACGGTAAACGAGAGCTCATAGAACTGACTTCAACACAAGCCGGACTCTTCATGAAAACTTGAGCTTCTATCTTCTTGTAGAATTTCCATAAAAACGCTTCGTGTTCACAACACGGGTAAATCATCGAGCCGATGGCTCACACTTCACCAACAGCAGCGGCGGCCTGGCCACTGATGATGCTAAACTCAATGGAAATATTGGTTTAGAGACACGCGATCCGCGATAAAAAGAACCATCTGTGACAAGACATTCTTCGCGTCAACGCCACCAGGGCCGCCATTGCCGCCCGGGCCGCCCTTGCCACCGTTCGCACCGGTGCCGCCACTGCCGCCGTTGCCGCCGTCAGCGCTAGCAACGCCAAACTCTTCGTCGTTAGCAGCCTCGTCGCTTTCACGATTAGCAGCATGGCCACGAAGAGAAGAGAGCACGTCGTTCAACGACGAGCGACCTAGAGCCTGGATGCCGCCGTCGTCAAAGAGCAAGTTAGCGATCTTCCCGCCCCCGGTAGCCTTCGCCATTTCGAAGGTAGACCCCTTCGCGTCAAAATCAGCCTCAATTACATCGTCTTCATTAGCATGGACGCCGTTAGTGAGGAGTAGAATCGTCACAAGAATGAAGGACTTCATGTTTGTATCAGCAAGAGGACACTCGTGGTCGTTGGCTAGGGCAGATTGTTCACTGAATTCAGCTGTGGGTGACACCATTTCAGCTGAGCAAGGATCGATTAAGACGCCCGGAGACAGGCTCACGTTCGTCTACCATTCGTCACCTACTTCACGCCTGTATCAACCTACTGCGCTCGCCTGTCAACCAAAATATGAACAACTATGAGCTTTTCTTATTGATTGTCACCGCCCTGTGAACTGCCTGTCTGTGCATCGGCCATACACATGAGAAATAGACTGGTGACACCGAAAATATGGAGACACTTTGCTGGTGACACGTAAAAAGATTGCCGTCAACGACAGCCAGTCTTCGGTGACGGCAACTCCTTCACGTCACGAGCGCTGCTATGCGGTAGCTAAGGTGAAGACGTGCACGACTACGACGCCGGATAAGGGCAGAGAAAAGTCGGTGGAAGGCGCGGGACTGAACTGGTGGAACGATCGTGTTGCGTCGGAAATCAGTTATACTTGAAGACCTGAGGTCCTCAGGCTGAGGATCTCCCCTCTTGTGGGCAGAAGGCCTCTGTTTTACTGTAAGCACTCGACACCATTATGCGGAAACTGATTTTATTATTGTAATTGAGTCGAATGAGCGGACCTACCGTCACACGAAGAATTCATCCGAATAGGGAGAAGATTTCGATGAATTTTCGTGAACGAACTAAAGTCCCCACCGAAGTTGTTTATTCCGCCGATTAACGAGTGGTCTATCTAGGTCGAAACCGGCGCGGAGGCCCTCCGCGTAAGGAACGGGACATCTGGTGTCTCGGTGGCGCTCCCCGCCACGCTAGCAAGCTAGCGTCCTGAACTCTGGCTCGAGCCGTCAAGTGCTGAGCCGCACCGCGATTGCCATTTGTTGCATGGCCTTCGCCCTCGGCGTGGCTTGCCTTAGCGTCACCCTCTCTGCCGTTGTGAGGCACTGTCGAACTTAGCAATGCCAGTGCGGTGCAAGCCTTGCCCCATCTCGGAGATCATCAGAGGGGGTGAAGTACAAAATCCAAGGGAAAGGTACAAAATCCAAGGAAGCGCGTGCGGCAGGGAGGCAAAATCAACAGAAAAAAACCCTGAATTGCGGGTGAAGGCAGGAACGGGAAACCAGAAACCCCTCCCGAAACCGGACAGGGCAACCCGATCCCGAAACTGTTACCCAGGGCAACCAGAAACCCGAACTGTTGCCCAGGTAAAGCAAAGCTCTGAAAACGCTTCCTTGGATCTTGTACTTCTCCCTTGGATTCAAGGAATTACCCTCAGAGGACTCATGCAGAGCTGCGCTGTTCCAAAAAAAAGACGAGAACGTTCCGCTGTGGGAATCGAACCCGGGCGGCGCTCTCAGCGCACAATCCAAACTTTTTCCATCGCCATACTTTCCCGATGACGACTCATCTGGGTGTTCATACATCGGTACTGATGGCATGGAAGTCAGAAACACCGTGCTTAAAATGCTGAAGGTAAGAGGGTCTCCCGTCGAGAGAAAGCATATGTCGACGCGCAAGCAGTACATGGTTTCACACTCGTGAACAAGCGTGATATGTAAGCGTTGTCGTTCCTATTGTGAGGAACCACCATCGACTGCATGCCTCAGTCCTGGGTTTTCTCTGAATTTGGACTTACCAGCGATTTCGTGAGCAAGGAGCTCTAGGATACTCGTTTGGTGCGGTATGTATGAGAAATCAGTCTAATCTCATAAGGCTACTTTAATTAGAGACTCCTATTCAAGAGATATGACATGACGCTGACTAAACCAACTTGATTGTGTTATTGATCTTGAGATTCTCAGACACCAGGATGCCACGTCGCATGTGCATGCGTGCGAGTAACGCTCCAGGACTTATCATAGCATGCCCGATGAATCTTGTCCAGTATCGTAATGCTCTGGTGATTCAGGAGACCCCAGGTGGTGCCGCCGGTCGAGAGCTCTTCAAGTTCTTCGACGGCATCGAGCACGAAAATTGGATGCTCAAGTAGATCATCTCTTTCTCCCGCCCCGTATCTTCTCTTTTCTCAGGGCAAAGTTGGGGAGGCTGTCGAGTTCTGGAGAGAATCTAACAGCTGCCTTGCGGGCCGCCGAGCAGCGTGCTGGTGAGTTCCCGGGGGATTAGACGAGATCGTTATTCGAGCTTGCGCTTCCAAGCCCTCCGCCCTCTGTCATCCTGTGTGAGTAAACAGGTTACTATGTGCACGTGTTGTATATATGCTCGTTAAGTGTAGTTCGGACAGTATAAACTACAGTTAACATCAGAGAACGATAATTTCGAATAATACTCTTACTAGCAAGAAAGAATGCTAAGGTTGAAAGTCGATGTTTTACCGAGTCTCGGCCTATCGGTGAATGAAAATATTAGATCGTTCAAATTGAACAATTTGGTATTTTCGAACCGGTCAACGATGAAGACAAAATCACATCACAAGGCTTTCCGACGGGATGTCTTCTGATGTGAAGTTGTCGGCCCCTTCCAAGCTCTTCGCTGGACCATCAGGGAGCTTGCAAGATGAATTGAACTATATATTGGCACGAGAGAAGGACACGGTTGAAACGCAGACGGAACCGCTAGAACAGAGAAGCGAGCAGGAAGAGCTACTCAAGCAGAAAGTCCAGGATCTTGAAGAAGTTTTATCTGCAGAGAAGGAAAAGTGTGAACGCGGCAACTACTGGAAAAATGCTGTTACACAGTGTCTCAGGACCGCGACCTTGTCGAAGGAAGTCGAAAGTGTTCGAGCTGAGCTCAGGAACGCTGTAAGTTATTCTACGTCTCGCGGCATCGCTGCGGTCTGCTAGCACTGGTGGTTGAGCTCCTCGTGCATGCCAGGCCGCCGATCGACAGAAGGCGCTTTCTGAGGTTCAGAAAGAGTTTGCCAGGACGCAGAGTGAATTGGAGGGGTTGAGGGAGATTAAACGAAAACTTGAGAAAGAGCTGGAAAACAGAGAAACTGAAGCGAGGCGAATAAAAGAAGAATACGAAATTGCGGTTGAACGGCTGAGACAGGAGCTGCAGGATACCAGGGAGAAGGCGTGCCGGAGCGTCGAAGAACAGAAAATGGCCGCTGAGAGCCTCAGGAAGGAGCTGGAAGACGAGAGAGAAAAAACGGAGAAAAACAAGGAGAATGATGTCATGGCAGCAGAAGGGCTAAGAAAGGAGTTGGGCGAAGTACGGTACCGCGTGGCTGAGTTGGAGCAGGAAGTCGAGTTGAAGGACCGCCTCCTCAGCGAAGGTGAGAATCGAATGGAAGAAGTCAGTGAATGGAAGGTGATGGTTGAAAAACTGAGCCAGGAGCTTGAAGAATCACGACGTGAGAGCTCCGAGCGGGAAGAGCAACTCCGGGCGGTCCAGAAGGAGGTGGATCATGAACGCGGTTTGAGCACTCGATTGAACGAGCAAGTCCAGGAGCTTCAGCGACAGCTTGAGGAGGTTGCTGAGAAAGGCTCGAACGTGGAGAAAACGAAGGAATTGGAGGAAGCCAGAGATGAGGTCGAGAGATTGCGTGTAGAAGTGGCTGGCGTTAGGAGAGACGCCGAGGTCCACGAGGAACGAGCCTTGAGGTTAGCGCGGGAAAATGAAAGGCTCGAAACCGAATTGGAGGCATTGAGTGCTCGTGTTGAAGAAAGAGGCCCTGTGGAGGCGCGTCCGAGCGGTGAGCAGGACGCTTTCGAGGAAGAAGTTCCTCACAAACCAATTATTGCATTCGACGAGTTTGCGCATGTCGCAGAAGAGCCTGATGCAAGCGTTTTCCCGCACAGTGAAAGTCTTGAGACGGCTGATGAGGCGACGAGGTTGAGTGAGCCTTCTGGAGCAGCTGGGGAGTCTCGAGGGAGTATCTATCACGCCGCGTCAATGAAGAGATTGTCGAGAAGATTTTCCAGTGAAGATGAAGCTCTGAGAGAGTTGGCGAGTGCGCAGGCGCAAATAAGGAACTACAAGCATGAAGTTGAGCGCCTGACGGCGGCACTTCAATACGTGGAAGAAACTATTAGAAAAGGGAAAGGCGACAAACTGAAGTTTATGCAGTTCATTGTACCGCGGCCGCTGGGCACGCCGGACGTGTGGTTGCGCTTGTACTTGGACGCTCGGGAGCGTGACGAGAGGCTGGTCGAATCTCAGAAGAAATCTCGTGAGGAATTTTCTGAATGGTGGTTTCGTGGTCACCACAGCTCAGACGAGGACTCTGATGGAAGTATGTCCGAATGGATCAGATCTGTCGGGCTTAGCCCTAGGTGAGCAGACTACCGGGTTCCGGTAGCCGGGGAGTGCGGAGCGGAAATAGTCGGTGTAGGTTGAAACCATCACGCCTTCGTCGGAGACTTCGGAGGGATGGAGCGAACTTCCGGAGTCGTTTGAAGGTGGGCTTCTGTCGGCTCATCGAACGATCGGAGTTTTTTGGTCATCCCTGCGCAGTCACCTCGCCGACTGGCGTCACCACGGCGCCTCCTCCCTCCGCTAAAATTGCCTGATGCAAGTACGGAGTGGCAGTCGTCGATGAGCGTTATGGACTCGTAATAACTGGGAGTGCACTCTTTTGCGTAGTTCATCAGATGTTTTGCACTCGAGGCACTGATTTCAGCTTTATAGTGACGCCAATGAGTGAATCCGGTCCGGAGAAGATGGCAAAAGTAGCTGAACGATGAAATTCTTTTCCCCATTATTATGACAGTAACTGCATGGTTGTATTTATTGGTGAGTTGTCGTGGAAGATGTTAACAAGCGTTGTTACTAGATTATGATTGTCGAGTTGAAAAAAGTGCGGCCTGCGAGGATCGAACTCGCGACCTTAGGATTATGAGACCTACGCGCTACCTACTGCGCCAAAGCCGCCTGGAATGTGGCCGCGTTCCTTTCTCTCTGCCCGAGCATGTAGGACCCTCAACATGAAGTTTACGCCCTTAACTATGAATCGACTATCCGTGTCATTTGATAGGAGGTTGGGAGGACTGAGGGTGGCGCAATGATCCCTGTATATCACGTTGTTCTTCACCATGTTCTCATCGATGGCGTTGAAGAAATGGAAGTATGTAAGATTTGATTCTCAGGTTCAGCGTACTTTGTGCTGGGCGTTGCGTCACACTTGCCTTCTCTTGCTCTACCGTCCCCCACAGGTCTCCGCGCGTTAACGTGAATTGAATTGCTCTACGGTATCTGCCTGATTGCCACTTATTGTATCGTGCATTCTTAGTGTTTTGTTCAGTCGGTAACGGAGCGGCTTCTTCCACTGTGTCATTCTCGTGAGGCACTGGATGCTGTGTTGGCTCGGGCCCGATCGTTTTGTGGCGTCGGCGGACTTCAATCATCTAGATCGTTCGCTCGTGCATTTTGCGGTTTTCCTATCAGTTTGTCGGCGGTTGATTTCCCCTTGCATGGAGACTACCCCTCCTACCCGTGCTAGCACTCCCGAATTGATGATGGCGAACGACTCGACGGCTACTCAGGTTGAGAAGGAGGTCGAAGATGCGCAGAGAGAGAGCGTCAAGCAAGGCGAAGATACCGCTGCGCGCGCGGAAGATTCTGGTCCTAGCCAGCAGTCCAAGGGTTGTGACGACAAGGCCGAGGAAGAGTGGAAGGGAGATTCTGGGAAGTGGTCGAACGAGGGTGGTGGAAAATGGGAGAAGAATGATGACGGTGAGAAGTGGGGCAGGAATGATGACGGTGAGAAGTGGGGCAGGAATGGTGACGATGAGAAGTGGGGCAAGAATGGTGACGATGAGAAGTGGGGCAAGAATGGTAATGAAGATGAGAAGTGGGGCAAGAATGGTAATGAAGATGAGAAGTGGGGGCAAGAATGGTAATGAAGATGAGAAGTGGGGCAAGAATGGTAATGAAGATGAGAAGTGGGGCAAGAATGGTAATGAAGATGAGAAGTGGGGCAAGAATGGTAATGAAGATGAGAAGTGGGGCAAGAATGGTAATGAAGATGAGAAGTGGGGCAAGAATGGTAATGAAGATGAGAAGTGGGGCAAGAAGGAGCCGCAATGGAATTGGGACTACGAAAAGAACCGTTGGGTGAGTGCCGATGGTGAGATGAGGAAGGAAGGAGAAAGGTAGGCCGATTGAATGCCTTTCGACGATCTCATTTTTCCTGTTTTTCTATCAGTAATGACCCCGCAGCTGGCCAGCAAGAGCATTCCGGGCTGCGAACTCTGATCGAGAGATGGGGAGAAGGCGAGGTCATGCGCGTTTGAAGTTTATCTTCTTTGGGCTCAACTTCATCTTTTTCGGTTTCGGCATGCGTCTTGCGAGTAACGATTGGAGAGGTACCCTTCGTCGCATCCGCGCTAGCGATAAGCCTTTTCCCTTATTCTAGAAGTCCCTATTTCGCGGATTAGGAATACGGATCAATTATCCGAAAAATTACATAATTCCACAAAAATTCTATAAAATTTAGTTCATCAATAATTTCATAAAAATCAGGATTTTCCGATTTCCCGCAAATTCGAGTGTCCATTTTTCAGTCATCAACCAAATTCTCCTGACCCTCTCCACTTGCCAATTATTCTTCTCTCAGGGTTATTGTCCCGTCCTTCCGGAAATAGACTGGCAGCGCATCTTGCCCAAGTTCCCTCCGATCAACAAGGAGTTCTATCGCGAGCATCCCGCGGTAAGCGACCACTGAGACTATCGAGTCTGAAGAATATTCGGTATCTTTCTTCAGGTATCTTCCCGAAGTCAACTTGAGGTTGATGTATTCCGTCAGACTAATAAGATCCACATCGTTTCGGGCGACAATGTGGCGAGGCCTGTTACGACCTTTGATGAGGCGAGCTTTCCATCGTAAGATATGCGGGAGTGAGCGTGAAGTGAATTTTTGTGAAAATATTGATTTTATGATTTTTGAAGTGTCGCTTTCACGACTGGAATATTGATTGATATCATCGGAAAAATGGTTTCGGCCGATTCAGTTGTGTGCGCCTCTCCTGCGGTCAAATTACTAATATTTTCGAATTTTTGATCATCACTGATGATGCATAGTGTAGCAAGCTTCTGCTGCTTTGGTTGAACCTGGCCTATGCTGGGAAGGTTATTCGTACTCGTTTCGACGCTTTATTTTCGTCAAGCTTGGATAGCCCTGCGGAAGGTCGATTAAGGCTCATCTCAGAGAAAAAGATTCCCGACTGGAGATACTTTCCCGGAAATTAAAGAATATTTAATAGTGTATGAATTGAAGACTGGAACGATCTTCAGGAGAACTGAAACGTATCTGGAAGTGGAGTTCGAAAGGTTGCGCATATCTTGGGTTGACCTGTTTCGACCTAGCATGTAGCAAAGATACCCTTCTCAGATATCTAACCAAGAAGCTGCACACATCCTACCCGAACGGCCAGCCGACTCCCATCCAGGCTCAAGTATGGCCGATCGCTCTGCAGGGCCGGGATATCGTGGCGATAGCGGAAACGGGAAGGTGAGATTGGCGGGGAATAATGAGTGCGGGAAGATCGCTCGGAAGAATGGAAAGAAACTCGAGGTGACGGTTCGTATTGGATGGGAAGATGTATCATCGCCAGAAAACGCTTTTCTGCTATTTTTGAGAGGAAAGGTTAGAGCGAAATTAGCGGGGAGATGCGGGAATTGAGTAGTTATCATTTTCGCTTGAATGAGCGATTCGGAAGAAACTATCAGCCAAAACGGTTTAATACTATTTTTTGGACGAAGCGTCATTGGGAAGTGCGCGAATGGAGCGGTGGTTCTTGGCTGGAGAGTATTCGTCATTTCAACTGGTGGCCCAAAGCCTACTGATCTTGGGCGTGCTTTGGGGCTGTACTTTGTCGTATAGGTAAAAAACGGATTAGCCATTTGAACTTCGGAAAAACCGAAAACTTCGGCGCACTCGAACTTCCCGTGCTCATTGGGGCGCCTGTGTCTACTGCTTTTTGGAACTGTCCGAATTTCGTGGCGCAGTGAAATTGCTATTGTAAACATGCTCCATGCCATCTCAATTTCACACTATATATCGTTCCAGTCTCATTCAAAATTTCAATCTTCCTTTCATGTGCGAGGTCATGGTCAACCTAAGATTCCATCGTAGATGTTGTGCGTCTTTTTCAGTGGTAAGACTTTGGCGTATCTTCTACCAGCCATCGTTCACCTGAACAACCAGCCACCGGTGACCATCCCTGGGGAGCCGATAGTATTGGTCCTCGCACCTACGAGGGAGCTGGCCAGTCAGATCGCAGAGGAGGTGGGAGGGCATCTTGCAATCTTGAGCAATCTTGAATTTCCTCAATGGTAGGCTCTGTATTTTGGTGCAGCGGTTCGAGATGACGGGGCTGAAGCGCTGCGTGTGACGTATCTTTTTGGGGGAGTTAAGAAACGTGAACAAGTGGAACAGATGAACAGAGATGTGTAAGCGGGTTGATCGATAATTTCGTGGCGCGCGGTCACGAAAATACTCCTGTTCGCTATTCTTTTCGAGCGTTGACGACGTGGAGTTTGCGAACTTGACAATCAGTAGGCTTTTTTATAGAAATTCATTTCTGCCTAAATTAGATAGTTTTTTATAGATTTTTTTCTCGATTCTTCCTGTGCTCTCCGACTGGATTGCGTTTACTGATTTGCTTCCTTTAGAGTGTTAGCGAACCCGGAAGCATGTGAGTGTGGCAATCACTAGGGTTACTGAAAAATTGTATTTTTTCTGTAAAAAAATCGATTTTTCTAGATTAGATACAGTACCCGCCATCTAAGGACTGTATTCTGTTTGGCGGGGCTTACGCGTTCAATTTTTAAACTCCGGATCTGAACTTAGACTGAACTTGCACTCAGATGGCGGGTAATGAAGTTTTTATTGGTTTTTTTCTCGTCAAATCTTTGTACTGCGTTCGGATATCTTTTTCCGTTGTTGACTTTGTCAGTCCGGACATGATCGTGGCGACTCCCGGTCGTCTGCTGGATATGATGTCGGACGGCGGTGTGTGCCTGAGAAGGGTGACCTTCTTTGTCGTGGACGAGGCTGATCGTATGATACTCTTGGGCTTCTGGAAGCAGGTTAAGACGGTAATGATGAGGGATAATAGTTGTTCGAATTGTGGTATTTGATAGAATTGGATGGTTATCATCTACACGATGAATGATATTGTCATTATCGGTGATGGAGGTTTACCTGTTGTGGGTAGTGTGCTGTTTCTTACAGAACGGGAATCGCGAATAACGCGGTTTGTTTCGAGGTCGAATCATTTTGTGCGAACGGGGAATCTTCTCGCCTGTCCAATTGGTCGATTTTGAAGCGACTCGAACCAGAGTAGATTGTAACTTTTGTGACGTGTCAGCCGTTGGAGGAAGGGCTTCTTGCTCGTCCGTCGGGATGTGTTTTTGCGGATTTTCCGACGCATTTTGGGGGTTGAATTTCACGATACAGTTGTGCGGCGGGATTTTTAGTGATCCTGAGGATGAATAGATCTCACTTTGAAGCGCTAGGACATCTTTGGCAGGTGTCGCAGCAGATCCGTCCTGATCGGCAGTGTATCATGCTCAGCGCTACGTGGCCGCCGGAGGTGAGTTGTGGAAGGAGTGGTATGAGTTTTTGACGGATTGGCAGGTTCGTGACTGTTCCTGAAACTGTGTCGCGAGAGTCCTGTGCATGTGAACGTGGGCGATATCTCGGACAACATCGATGATTCTGATCCTTTCAATCGCGAGAAGCAGAGAACTGCTCGAAGCGTTAAGCAGAGTGGGCTTGCGTGGGAGAGGTCCCTGGTTCGAACCCTGTGATTGCAGGAAATAATATGCGTCCCTCGGTGCGACAAATTCTATCATCTCCTCAACGAGCTCTTGCCGATGTGTTTCAAGGATCATGATAACAAGAAGAGGGACACTAAGGTATCCTTCCGGGTGCGGGTTGGATGCCCCTTAACTATATTTTTATATTATTGAATAGGGGAGCTCTCCATGGATATGATGATAATGATAAATTAATGATATTCTGCGTTGTATATTCAGGTGCTGATTTTCACTTCTGGTAAGAAGTCGGTTGATAATTTGGTTGGATGCTTGCGGAAGATCGGATGGCCAGCAGTCGGGATCCACTCGGGGAAGGAGCAAGCTGAGAGGGAATGGGTAGTAGTCATCCGGCAATCTTGCAGTCTTACGTAGTCTTGCATTTTTCTCTAAATTTTTGGTGTATCTATCGTCAACACATCTTGGATTCTTGATAGTACTCGGAAGTTGCCTTCCTTTGAATTTTTGAAGGATTCCCGACTTGCTTTCCAGTTCCCAAAAATGTTACGAAGTTCAGTGATTTATGGTACTGCTTGCTACAGTAGTTATCGGATCTTGCGTGAAGGGTTTGTCCATTCTTTTCCGCTTCTTTTTTCCGATTTTCTCTTTTGCCCTTTTTTCCATCTCTCATTTTCTACGATGATTTGCGACTTCCCGGAACTCTCGCTGACCCTATTTCGTTTTCCGATCAGATTTTCGACCAGTTCAAGGGTCGTCTGAACACCGAGGACCATTCCAGGGCTAGCCGGGCCGAGGCAGTAATTCTGGTTGCTGCGGATATCATGGCTCGGGGGATGGACTTTGTTAGTGTAATATTGGAAAGTGGATTGTGGAAATTTTGCCGATTTTTCAAGTAGTTTTGATGGAACTTCAAAGTCGCATGGGAACGCACAGAGTTATGGAATGTGACATTTTGTGCATCCCTCACGGGGCATTGAGTGGAGAATGGACATTCTTATAATTGTTGTACAATTTCCTTTTTTTAAATTGTGAACATTTGATAATATTTTAGCTCGGCAAGAAGTACGAATATTGATTGGAATGGTATTGATGATTCAGGTCCGTTACGTAATTAATTTTGACTTTCCGGAGTCCTGTGAAGACTATATCCACAGAATTGGAAGGACTGGAAGGGCCGGCCATCAGGGGTATGCTTATAGTTATTTCTCGGAGAACGACTTTTGGGTGGCTAGGTAAGCAAAGGTCGCGGGTTCGATTCCTGGAAGAGGCATTTTTCTGGAATTTATTTAGGGAGATGATACCGCTCTTGAAGGAGTCTAACGTTGAAATTCCTCCGATGATGATGAAAGTTGCCGAAGATCCTGCCTATTGGCCTAGGAACGCCAGGAGAGGCGTAAGATGCAAATCTTGCGATCTTGCATTTCCTCAACGCTGATTCAATGCAGGGTTATGGTGGTGGCGGTGGCAGTGGATCCGCCGGCAGCAGTTGGCAGAGGACGGGAATGAGCGCGGAGGGTCATCGTCGTCGTCGGGAGGGGACAGATGGGGGCTCCAGAGGGGGATTGGAAGAACAACGACAGACGTGGTAGTGCTGGGGATTGGTATTGTGGGGTCGTGTTATACGCGTATCAGTGTGTTGTCAATGCTGCGCCTGTTACTACACCTTTTCCCGAGCAAATAAAAATGTTTTTTTCGTTTGATTCAAGAGGGCCTGGAAAACCGAATTCTGTTTTTAAAAAAGTTTTCATCCACTTTAAAATGCTTTAGGATATTTAAAAATACTCATGTCACGCATATTAAATCTCACCTTTTCATGCAATTTGAAATGCTCTATACGCTCCTAGAGCCCGCGGCGGAAAGCGAGATGTGGCCATGCAGATGATGGAGGTGCAGTGCACCTGGTGCACGAAGAGTTTTTGCTCGAACGACTCGAGTATAACTGTCACTTGACTCTTGGAGAGATGTACTGAGAGAGACTCTTGGAGACTCTTGGAGACTCATAGAGTAGCTCTGAACAATGTCAGACTGACATGTCACACGTGGCAGCGTTCCTCCAATTCAAATGATTCAAGTATAGTAACCGTTGGCAAGAATCACCAGCTTTGGTGTTCTCCCGTCTTTCATGAGCTCAGAGTATGTGCTCGAGTTGCGAAAAGGAGGTCGTCGTAGCAGAATGATTCAGATAGCGAAATTGCATCAAAATCGATTTAAATAGAATGATACGTGTTAAATCATATTTGCTCATAAATTTAATTTGGGTGACAAACGAATTTGGTTTGACAATTCTTTTATTCCCATGACAGTCGCTAAATTGCTATCAAAATCGTTTAAATCGAACGAAAAATTATTTTATTTGCTCGGGAAAAGGTGTAGATGGGCCTTCTAGTGGTCTGGGGTGTTGGATTGTGGTCTCCTTGCATTGTCGCCAGATGTTGTTGGGGGTTGTAGGGAATTACAAGACACACGAATTGAAGGATTCTGTAGCATACAGAGGTGTTTTGATGGATAATATCCATTGGATATGTTTATCAACGAAAACCGACCCATCAATGACTGGCCACTAGCCCTTATTTGTTTAGTTGGGGTAACTGAATATTTGTCTATCTTGTTACTGGATAAGTCGTTTTGAATCAGTGATACGATTGGATTCAACTTTCTGCATGCTGCGCGTGATCTTTCCAATCAGGATGGGCCATCAGGGGATATCAGGTTGACTCGTTTGTTGACACATATACGTCTATGGTTGGTACGCGATTGTCGTTTGAGCTGCATGGCATGCAGTGCATGCTCAGAGGGGTCAATTTGCGTTGACCATTGTGCATTTATGTTCAGATAATGGCCGTGATAACTGGAGTAATGGTGAGGTGGCAATAAGAGATGGGAGAATAGCAGCGGTGACGGCGGAGGAAGGGATTGGAAGAACGATAATAGAATTCTCGCGGAGGTACTAGAGGGCCGCAGTCGTCCTTTTGAAAGGGAGAGTCGTTTTGTGGTTCTGGGAAGAAGCCGGGTTGCGAACGTGTTTTCTGAGTAGCGTGGACACGAGGCTGCATGTATCATTCTCTGCATGTACTCTGACGCGCACTCGAAGCTCGTCCTGTAGAGTGGGAGCGAACAGCTATGATCGCTCGAATCGTATCCTTCTGTGGGGAAATGGTTTATCTTCGAATATCATATTCTTCGGTTACTCTGTATGAACTCATTGGTATATACTGTGTTTTATCCTATTACTGCTGTGTATAATCTCATTTATCTTTTGAGTGTAATCGTCATTATTATTCTGATCGATCGATATATTTTATTGATATGTCAATTTTTGTTGTATTTTATTGTTTTTATGTAGATTTTTATGTCATACTACACGATGATACCCTTCATATTAAGTTCATTTCGTTTTACATCCACTGCGTCGATGTTCGTGAAAAGATCGTTAATATCAAATTTAGCGGTACATAATCCCGCGTAACGATACCGAGCGTCAATGAGGGCGTTACCCAAATTTGGATCGTTGTTGAAAGTATAAAGAGTCGTTAATATTTTTGATTTTCAGGCAACTGGGGATCTTCGCGAGACACAGTGGAAGTAGGCAGCGTATCTTCCTGTAGTAATCCGGGGTGGTCGAATTTAGAGACCCAGTTCGAGAGTTTTCTTTTGAGCTGTTACTAAGCTGTGAGATCTCTGCAGTTGTCTTTCCGGGAATTCCTTGTGCTCGTGCAATCCGAAATTCTGACTACAGGGTTAGGGAATGAGAGAAGATAGTACATAGCGGAGTTTCCCGAATTGGGCCCGTAGGGGGAAGTGACGTTGCGATTGGGGAGAGCTTTCTTGGCGATCATTGAGATGTCTAGTCTTGCTCCGCGCATACAATTTATTCGACACTGAGGTGGCTTGGGCCGTGATGGAGATAACTCGCATCCAACCAGTATCAATGGCGGACTTGGCTGGAGAGTGGATTGCCGCCATGATCAAGCAAGTTTATCGAGTAGAATAGAGTAATGTGGAGAGCCAGTATATAAAGATATGGATACACGACACGCTGGAGAGTTCACCCGCCATATCAAGAAATAGTGCACATACCCGTGAACTTTCCAGCCAGAAATGTAGGCGGCGCTTGGCGCAGCTTCTTCCTTCGGCCGGGCGGGAGTAGCCAGTGTAAGGGCTATAGCTGCGGGCTCAGATAACTGTCTGACCCTGAGTAGAGAACTTGACAGTGCGTCGCGGCGCATTGATTGCTCACGCATCGCGAGTGGAACTCCCTCTGCGAACGATATTACCGGTACTGATCCCGGCGCACGACTACGAGGATGGAGCGCGGAGCTCGTTTTGTCGCAGGCATGGAAATTTCTTGGAGACGCCGCTCGAAGACTCGCGTAGCTCGTGGCTAGACGATCACGGCTCGTGATTCACGGGCTCTTGCAGTGACGCATGGGCGGCGTTAGGGTTGTTTTCTTACGCTACACGTATGGGCGCTGCGATAGCATGATTCTGCAGTGGAGATGGCGTCGGAGGGTGACTGTTGCTGGCGACTATCGAGAGTGAAAGAGATTGGTCCGAAAGTCGGCGTGGTAGCGCATAAAATTTGAGATAGTTTCAGCTCATGCTCTGCGCGGGTGGTGAACAATCTCATACCGTTTACATCGTATTACCAGAAGTTGGAGAGTCACGCAGCATGACACACGAAATGAGGCAGCGGCAGCAGCAGCCTTACCCGAAATGAGGCAGCCTTACTAGATGAGGCATTTGCAGCCTGACTCCCAAATAGGCTAGTGATAGTAGAATCGTGGTTGGTCGCTTGAATACTTGTTGTTTCAACTCGGCGGGAATTTTTCATTTTCTGCTCAGACTAGCCATTAGGTTCGTCGCCGTCATATGTGGCTTTGGAGGATATAATAACAACCTGCTCCGCATTCCGATCTCATCTTACGTTTCTTGTGTGACGACTTCTGCAGGCACTTGCATGTCCTCAACGCCATCTGGCTGATGTTCTGTCCTGACAGTACCCGACGCTGGTGTAGTCACGGTACGTCATTCTCTGCAGCGGTGAAAGTTGGCGGTGTGCGTTGCTATCGATCGCCATGGCGAGCGCTACTGTTATGCTCGATACGGGTTGGCGATATCCCGGAAGAGTTTCACTGGTGATTCCGCAGTATGGAATATGTGCTGGCGCTTGCGGGACTGCGGAGCGAGCTCCGTTCGACTGTCTTTTCATCACCTTATGCTGCGAGACTATGACTGGTCACCGTGGGTTGGGTTAGGGTCAAGCTCGTCTGATATTGCATCAATCCGCTCACACATGAATGTATGCGACGATATGTATTACGATGGAGCGTTTCGAGGCGAGCGGTCCTGCAATGGTAGCTTCATTCTCGGTGATAACCCTATCTCGCGTGGGGTTGCGAGCCGTGTAAAAAGAGAGTATATAGGTCAAGATTTTGCTCGCCCGACGAGTAGATCTTGATTGGCCCTCAGGTGCAGTTTTCGGTGGTAAATTGTTTCCTGGCATGTTCGGATTGCGACGGGCAGCTTCCTGCGGGCTTGGGCTTCGTAGCGATGGACCAGTTTATCATAGTCGAAGCTTTGTGGATGAAGTATAGTAATTCAGTATCAGCAAGAGTGCTGGAGTGTCCAGGATTGA
>JABANP010000829.1:0-15904 GCA_013115135.1 Perkinsus olseni | reverse complement strand
TTATGGGACGAAAGTGCACCCATTTTGGCGCTCGCCTGGAACGTGTACTCTAAGGTGCAAGGTCTGGGTTGTGTTATTATCTATAGAACTTGGACAAGTAGTAGTGCGATCGACTTCCCTACGTACCTTGACATCTAATTGGTAGCAGCTCCTTGTTGTTCTACTACTACTATTGTTATTGGTTCTATCATGGTTCTTGGTGACTTTCCTATGATTGAGAAGAATGTGGATGAGGCTGGACAAGCGGCTTTCGACGAGTTCAAAGAGATGGGTGCTAGTGACGAGATCGCGGAGAAGGCTCGTACTTCGGCCCGTGGGAGTGCCTTGGCTCACAACAACGTTGTCAAGGCTTTGAGAGATGCTGGTCATCGCGGTACTTCATCTTCTTCGGCCCCATCCCCTGATACTACGGCAAGTGGCTCTGGTGGTGTGGTGGTTCAGGTTATGCAATCGCCTACCCCTGAGCGCTACGATGGTATATCGAATTTGGAAGACTGGTTTCGTCGTTATGAAGCTGACGCTAGAGGTGCTGGTTGGACCGAGCTTCAGATGGCCGAGCGTTTGGGTAATCATCTGAGAGGTGTGTACTTCGATGTCTGGCATCAGAACTGCTCCAAGGTTGACTTTGCTAAGGACCGCAAGGATCTTATCGACATGTTCGCTCTGACTCAGCCCGACGAGATTTTGGCCCGGTTCAACTCGTTGACTTGGAATCCTTCGACGAAAGTGGTGGCCTTTGTGACGTCTCTTCGACGTTATCTCAAGGAGTATAATGATACTTTATCCGAGCAATGTAAGCTCACAGAAGGCATTATGGACTGTATGGTCATGGACCGGTTGATTACGAACGCCCCAAACACGGTCAAGTCGGCCCTCAGAAGAAGACGTCCTAAGACGATCCAAGAGATCTGCCAGCTATTCGATGACTACAAGGACAAGTCTTTGCCGACCCCCACTGATACTCAAGTTCCTGGTATGTCTGCTGGTATCGACGCTGACAACATGGATTCCGAAGTCCTCAACGGTCAGTTCGCTAAGGCTGTGAACGCGCTGATAGCCTCCCAGAGTGCGATGATGTACTCCCTAGGCAAGTTCCTCGAGGGCAACCAGTCTACTCTCAAGTGTGATATATGCTCTGACAAGCATTTGGTCTCGTCATGCCCCTTTAAGAAGTACGAGAGTGGCTGTTATGTGTGTTCGTCTACTGAGCACCTGAGTCGAGCATGTCCTCAACTGCCAGAGCTGATGAAGTCTGTTCCCAATAAGCCCACTGTGGAGTCGGGAAACTTCTAGGGCGCTCGCCTGACAGCCCGCGAGCGCCAGAAGTCAATTTGTTTCCAATCGAAAAGGGTACCGGCTTGTTCCTTTTCGCTGCTCTTATGTCGGGTCGTCAACGGTTGGGACCTATATGCTGCTTAGTGGATACTGGCTGTTGTTCTACTATGGTTGCTAAAAGGGTTGTACCTCTGGATGCGGAGATTCGGCCCGTTACTGGTCCCTCGCTTATGACTATTGATCGCTCACTCTGTTCTATCATTGGGATGGTCTCTCTTACGATTGGCATCTATAATGGCGACAAGGCTAGGAGTGGTATCACCCCGCTCAAGGATGACTCTCAAGTTCCCTTTAATGTTTCGGCTTTGGTGGTGGAAGCGTTGGCTTATGATCTTATTTTAGGTCATGACTTTATGACTCACTTCGGCCTGGATATTTGGTATTCTGAAGTCCCTGTGAGGATTACTGGTCATCGTCCGAAGAAGGAGGCCTCTCGTGTCCCTTGGTTCGCTGAGCATCCCGTTCAAGCGTCTAGTTGGAGTGTGGCAGCGCAGTATCGCACCTCCACGTCGAGTTCTAACTCTCGGTCTTTGTCCGCTGCGATGGTTGGTAAGGCCACCTCTGGGAGCGACCTCCTCGACCTCCTTGGCTTCAATTACTCGGCTGACTTCCATGACGTCGTTGGTTCTATAGTGCTTCCTCATGCGACGGCTATGCGCATGCCGCGGAAAGCAGTGAAGATTGAGCAAGGCGTTGGTATCTCGAGTGGCTCTACTTCTGAAGAAGATGGTTTGCCCTTTGGTCAGGATCCGGTCACTATGACTCTTGGTAGTTCGGCCTGTAGCAACGGATTCCCTTCGGCCGAAGGTTTGGCCTGTTCAGAAGGTTCTCACCTTCCAAGCCTGGTTGCTCCCCCTGTTGTCTCTGGCTCGAAGGATGATGCTATCGGTAGCCCTCAGCGTGAAGACCTTCTTCGACTTGGTTTATCACCCTCGCGTATTTCAAGGGCTGGTCGTATGGTTCGACCCTCTAGGGAGTCGCGCTCGGTGCGTGTACTCTCAACGATTGCCTAATGTAAGGCTGTGTGTAAAATCCCCCTTCGACCCGTAATAGGATTTTGCGGGGAGGAGAGGTAGGGGTTGTTGCTGTTCTGGCGCGCCTGACTCAATCCGTTTGATTGACCCGTTTTTTTAGCTAGCTGTTGGCAATGATGCTGATGAGGTACCTGTGTTTTTTAAGCTTGTCGTCGGCAATGACGCTGACTGATATATGATTGGCCTGTTCGAGCTCTGTTCCTACGTATCTGGTTAACCGCTGTGATTATTGTGCACAATTTCCGTATAAGCGCTCTGTAATTGTAATTGTAACCGTATTGGTTTATGTGATCACCGTAATTATTATTTTCAGTGACTTCTGTGCCCACCTTCGGACGGCATGATGGAGGTCTCGTACTAATTGATATTTTGATATATTCACGGTATGTTCGGTGTGACAAGTTCTATCCTACTACCGCTACTTATGAGAAGTTGGTCTGGTTACCTACCATTTTGCTAAGTTGGTAATGCTAACCGTTGTTTCTCAAGATTTGATGCGAGTGAAAGTTTGCGACTTTTTGCCTCGCGTTGGTTCTGTTCCTCAGGACAGCCCTATCATCTGCCCTATGTCTCCTGGCATTATTCTGGCCGCCATTGACTGCAAGTCCGTTTGCCAAGAAGACCTGTCTGCGGCGTCTTCGGCCCGAGACTGTGACTATGATCGTGGTATTTTCGGTTCGGCCCATCATGTTGCCATTGGCCCGTGACTGATGAAGACGGTGCGGTTTGTGAACCTCGTTTTCGTAATGGTCAGCTGAGCGGTACCATCACTACGTATGGTTGCCGATGGAAAGGTGTATCTTTCACGACCTTGCTGCCTACGAGAAGTTCGGTTCATCAACGAAATTAATGGCTGCTGAACGATGACTGATGATGCTTATTTTGTATGAAGACTATTGGTTTTTGTCTATATCCGTGCTAAGGTTTTGCGGGGAGGGGATGTTATGGGACGAAAGTGCACCCATTTTGGCGCTCGCCTGGAAAACCTTTGGCCCGTATATATGGGACATTTCCTGCGATATTCGGGACATTTTTCGTGCTATCCCTGTGTGCTGCAATGCGTATCTTTGCGCTGCGCTATTGAGTGCTGCAATAGCTATAGATTCTGATCTATTCGTGAAGTGTAAGCTTGTCACTCGTCACTGACAAGTACTATCACTTGTGACGTATTATTGTACGCTGGAACGTGTACTCTAAGGTGCAAGGTCTGGGTTGTGTTATTATCTATAGAACTTGGACAAGTAGTAGTGCGATCGACTTCCCTACGTACCTTGACAATAGACGCATGTTTGTCAGAATTTCGTCCGCATGTCACACGATTATACAAATACTCCGCACTTCGTTTGGTTCGAAGCTCGGCTGATCTTCTGTGGCTTGTCATGTGACTGCTAGTGGGTTTTGCCTCATGACCTCAACAGGGCAAGCGGAGGAGGAAGCTCCATCACTATTCGATCCATCCCTGCTCGGTCTTGATGCTGATATCGTGGAGTCGGGGGGATCCAACACTCTGATCATGGAGGCGCATAAAAGTGCTAAAAAGAAGGCGAATAAAGAAGCTGCGGCTCCTAAGGAGAAGATGAGTAATAAAGGGAGTGTTGTGTGTAGTAGAGGTCAACTGTGCTTCTCGCGGGTTTTTTGCGGTTGAATTATCTGCTCGTCACTAGCCGTGTTTTACCCGGCGAAGGTCCACGGTTCGAACCGTACTGCCTCTAGGGTATTTTTGTGCCTGACTCTCGCAATGCGGAGAACCCGCGGAATTCTTGCGAGCTCCGTCGTTGGTTCGAAGCTACCTTTCAACTGAATCGCCGACCGCTTCGTTTATTACCAGTCTTGACGAGAGAGTCCTTTCGCACGCGCACGGGATCGCTGCAATGGAGGAATAGTATCTGAGCTTGCGCGCGGTGTGCAAATAAGCTGCGATAAGAGTACATAGCACTGACCTGAGCGGTGTAGAGGGCTACATGTGGTGGAACTAGGTAAACGGAAACGGAAGAAGCTCATGGAGCTGCAGGAAAGAGCTGCAAGAGAGGCCAAAAGGTGAGCCGAATTTATGATTGTTTTCTGGAGCAGTCCACTTTAGTATATCAAAACCTTGCTCGACGTTGGTATCCTATCTACCTGCGAAAATTGGTCCTAGGGGGTTACGCATGAGTTTGGAATTCACACAGCATTTTCCCAATCTCTTGAGGTTTCACGCGATCTTTATGTAGACTGGCAGTCCTCGATGAGCTTAAAACACATCAATTGTCGGCCGCCGAAAAAGCCAAGATGCACGCGGTTGCGGACGCCGGAGTACGGAAGAAGCGTCGGGAGGACAGTAGCACAAAACAATGTGCTTGCCAATGGTGTATTATGATTATCAGGTGTGGGCTTGGCGAAACTTGAAAAGAAAAAGCAAAAGCTTGCTGAATTGGCAGAGCTCAGTGATGGGGATGTGGAGAGACCTCGTAGGCCGAAGGAGGTTCGAGGTGCCCCGAAGAAGACCATCGCGGGTGTTGACACGGAAGAGACCTTGGTGGGTACATGCGTAGTGAATGGTTTATCGCGGAATCGGGTGCGTTCATGATGACTTGCAGTCCCCGGGGCACTGTATGATAGAATGACGTGGTGTAGTATAGTGCATACAGCGTTCCCTGTGATTTCGGAGACCTCGGCGAGGGGGATCTAGAGAGCGTTTATGGAGGTCGTCGTAGTGGTAAGGAGGAACTCCTAGCTAGCGCGCTGAGTTAGTGCGTTGGCGACTAAGGAGTGCTACCTGAGAGGTGTATAGGTTTAGCAGGCCTGGTGTGGGCTTCCATAACGAACCTCATCTGAATTAAGGATCAGCCTCACGCGTCTATCCAGTCATCAATACACGGAGACTGACTTGTGTTTAGCCGTCCGCACCAGGCAGACTGAGAGAAGCTCTCGCTCCGGCGAAGTCCAAGAAACCTGCCGGTCCCACTTTCCCGAGGATACACGTACGGAAAAGATGCCGGAATTCGCCTTGAACTCGGTCGTACTGCAGGTGCATCGACCGCTTGAGATTGAAAAGCAGCGCGCTCATCTTCCAGCGGTGAGCTCCTTCGGATGTCACTCCCAGTATTGTGACAATTGAGCTGAACAGGTCATGATGGAGACTGAGATAGTCGATTGCGTGATGAACGCACCGCAGGGTGTTAGCATAGTATGCGGGGATACGGGTTGCGGCAAAAGTAGGCTAGCAGTGGCGCTGTTGTTGAAGATTTTGAAAGTGTGCAGGTACACAGGTGCCTCAGTTCATTTACGAAACTGGCGTGACCCAGTACTATGGCAAGCTGATAGGCATGACTCAGCCGAGAAGGGTAACCACGTTTGCGTCGTTGGGGTGGGTAATTTGTGGGGGGGGGCTTGTCAGGTGGCAGCGACTTCTGTTGCACGACGAATTGCTGAGGAGCTTGGACCGGACCAAGATGGAACGGTTGGGTAGGATCTTGAGGATGTGTACCACTTTGATCGTTGTAATGGTAGATACCAAGTTCGATACGACAAGTCTATGTCGCCGGATAAGATGCAGTTGAAGGTCATGACTGATGGTATCCTCATGCGGGAGGTAAGCTCGAGCATCGACCTTCGGACGAATGCCTTCTTTGGCATAAAACCATACTTGCCACTCGCGTATGACTCTCATTCAGCTTTGGAATTCGCGGCTCCTTGTCTGGTCGCCGTACCAGCTCATAATAATAGGCGAATAATAGCGGGAATGACTAGTCAATTGCATAGGTCCGTTGTTTCAGATTCAATCAGATTTTCTTCTCACTAAATACTGTGTGATTATTATCGATGAAGCCCACGAGAGGTCCATCAATTGTGATATCCTTCTGGGGATGATAAGCCGGGCAATAAGTGATGCCACTACCAATGCACGCTGCCACGAGACCAGCATATTTCTTCAGCCATGCGTATGGAGAGAAACATGGCTCCATTACGGCTGGTCATTATGAGTGCAACCCTGCGCCTCACTGACTTCACACAGAACGCTGAGTTGTTCCCAAGACCGCCACCAGTGGTAGTAGGGTCGGAAGGCTTCACTGAGTAGAGGTTGGAGATGCGCGCTGGTATGTAGGTCCAGATAGATGCTCGTACACATCCGGTGACGGTACACTTCGAGAGGAGAACCGAACAAGAATACGTGAAGGCAGCTGTTCGTAAAGTTAGGCTGATACATGCCAAGTTGCCTAGGGGATCTATCCTGGTATGACAAAGTGCATTCCATCGGGATTGAGCCTGCGTTGGATCTCAGGTGTTTGTCACCGGCAAGTCTGAGATCTATGAGATGTGCGAGGCCTTGGGAGCAAAGCCGCGGAGTAAGAGGGAAGAGCACAATCAGTATATCGACAGTGACCAGGAGGATGAGGAGTCTGACGATGATGAAAAGGAAGTCCCTGCCACAGGTGAGCTCCATCCTGTGTTCTTCCATCGATACGAAAATAGGGGTGCCGCAAAATGACTTGCGTATAGCAGGATCGCGAGCATCGTCGCTTTCAGATGTTTCATCCTCACCGGAAACGCCTGTAGAAAACGCACGCACTGAGGATAGTCTCACTCCTGCATCATTCAAGTTATCAGAGTCAGAGCAGGTCGAACAGATCATACTGGAGAAAGGCAAGTTTGGTGGATCAGAGTCCCTCTGGCAAGGCGCTCGTAGGTTGCAAGAAGGCATCTGGTACCGGTAGTGGCGGTCACAAAGGTGGCTCGGCTGCTTTCACGGGTTCTGCATTCGGATCTGGTCGTCTGGTGCCGATACCACTCTATGCGCAGATGTCAACGACCAAGCAGGCTGAAGCGTTCGTAGGTTTGCAGAGATCCCCGATATCGAGAACCGTCTCTACCTCAGAGAACTCCGGCTGAGAACGAGCGACACGTCATTATAGCGACCAATGTTGCGGAGACCGCTCTCACTTTGCCTAACATCCGATACGTGAGCGCTTGTTCTCTTTAGTCATTGAGGGACGGGGTTATGATAGGTTGTTGATACTGGTAGAGAGAAAAAGCGGGTATATCGTAATGACGGGGTGTCAGTATTCAAGGTAGGTGTAGTGGTGTACATGTCTACGCAGAACGGGCCCCCTTCAGGTGGGTTTCTGCGCCTCAAGCTCGGCGGATCAGCGTGCCGGTCGAGCGGGTCGTGTTGGCCCTGGTCACTGCTATAGACTGTAAGACCTGTCGCCTGTATATGCTTGAGTAAAACCTCCTTTTGAGCTTCTCAGGTATTCAGGAGCTGTGTACGGTGATACTATGCCGGACTTCCCAGTACCGGAGATTGCCAGTGGTCAGCCTTTAGACGATACTGTATTGATGATGGCCAAGATGGGTGAGTCTTCTGGTGTCGTCAGGAGGCCTTCATTCGCCTTGCCAGGCATACCACGTTTCCGACACTTCCCGTGGCCGACAGCCCCGCCCGCGGCAGCGGTGTTGCATGCTGTCACATCACTGTCGGAGTTGGGTGCGGTTCGGCGTATCGGTATTAGCAATGATGAGGTCGCTATCACGAAGACAGGCGAAGCCATGTAAGCGCTCAGTCGGCATGTAAAGGCTTTAGAGTCGTCTTGTTTCGCAGTTCCAACTTCCCTGTTGCGCCTCGGCACGGCTGTATGCTGATCCATGCCGGCCGACTACGGGAGGGCAACAACGTCGAGTGGAGGGATGTTCTTGTGAGTGCAATGAGCGCTCTCATCCTCGACATCATCAGTCACAGGTAATGGTAGTATGTGTTGTAGCAGCCCTGACTGTTGGTGACCTCTTCATACCGCCTCCACAAGAAAAGAAGGATGAAGACAAAGTATAAAAAAGCGAGAACGCAAGTCTGTCGTCATCGAAGCTGCAGGTCAAACTTCCAGGGTGGAGCAAGTGCAACTCAGATATTGAAGCACTGTTGTGGTCGCTGGGCGGATACATGTGGACTAAGCCGGCAGACCAAGACGTTTTCTGTACGGTGAGGGGGGAAACGTGGTGGTTGGATATCTCCTCTTTAGGTGTCCGGCATAGGCTGCGATCGAAGGCGTTGAGCGAGGCCGTCAGCTTGACACGGCAGCTCTTGGCCCAGATGGATCATTATTTGTACCGACATGTGCGTGCTTTCGAGACCCGTTATTGTGTCGGTTGTGGCTCAGAGGCCTGAGCGATGCGGAGAGAGTATCTTTGTGTCGGCCAAGACCACCAACTGCCAAGCAGTTAGCCCTAGTACACGAGTGCGTCACGCGAGGGCTCATCGATCATATCGCGTAAGCAGGGGTGCGGAGCATATGACTCATGTGCTCATATTATTTGATTTGAGAATTATCACTTCCTCCTTGGCAGATGCAAGTCTACGCTGGACTCCCGCTCTTACCTCACCCGCAACCATATGGTTGTCTACATTCACCGAGAGTCACTCTATTATCGAAGACGCCCTAGCGAGTTTGCTTATACTGAAATTGTCAAGGCCAGCGATTCCCGCGGGAAGAACGTGGCAAGGACTTGTAGGCTCCATGGGCGCTTCAAGGCGTAGGATGTCGTCGTTGTCCTAGGCGTGGCTGTCGACACGGAGTTCCTAGCTAGACTCGAGTGCCCAGAGCTTATCAAGCGTGGCTCGCCATTGAAGATGCCGGTAGTTCACGACTGCCAGGAATCGCGCTATAAAGCTTCGTGTGATGCCTCAGCCGCCCTTCTATTCGCCTTCAAACGACCGAGTAACGGCCCACTTCACTCCAATGTACATTCCTTTGGAGATGCCTCTCCCTACTGTTGGCATTGAGCTGTCGGCTCTCGACCCCCTCGGCTTGAAGGCCTTTGCTTGCGCCATTCTTCAAGGTAGGATGCTCTCTTACCCGTCCGCGCGGCGACCCATCTTCTTCACTCAGGTAAAGTGTTCCCAAAACTCATGAAATATCGCTCGTCATTATCCTCGGAACCGACACTTGAACACGCGAGACTCCTGCCGATGGTACGCGCCGGGAAGGTCCCAGCTTCGTCGCAGCCATGATTATCCCTTCTCAGGTCGAATCCTTGCGGAGATATCGTTGTGGGTCTCGTCGCCAGCTAGAGAAAGTATGGCTCGATAGCCCCGACGTGCTGAGGGTCGAATGCGAGTCCTGGTACAAGAAGTCGGCCCATAAAGCTATCGAGCGAGTGTGGCCTCCAGTAGACTGATTGAGCCAAACGTATAAAAATAAGCAATGTTGTTATGAACGTTTACCATCTATTCACCCTGTTTCAACGGAGTTTCATTGCGAACCTTTACCCTTGAGTTCTCAATTGGACGCTCGGTGGTTTTCATTTTTCTATCAAGGGCTTGGTGAATTTCTGGCGTTTGTACGATCCACTGTTGGGAGAAGTTCACTGCGACACCAAGCTCCTAGACGCCGCCTTGATAGCAATAGTGCGACTGGGCAATAGTTCGGGCGGTCCGAGGCTCAGATCGGGCTCCGCGCCATTATGTATTAGCTGTATTATTTCGCTGTCCACTGGATGGGACTTTGGCAGCAATCTGTGGTGAAGTGCGCTGACAACTGCGGCATCTTCAAAGCTGTCATCATTGGGATGCCCAAGTGGCATCACTCACGTGGTAGAGTTGGCTATGCTTTCCGGATGGCAGTTCGAGATAAGGTCGATCATGATGTGATCACAGCAGCATCAGTGGGTGTGAATTCTTAGAGCCGAGAGTATCGAGGAGAGAAGCTTCCTCGAGGCATCATAGTGAGGACGAAGCAACCAATCAAACGCAAGGACGGGTCCACTATAAAGTTTGATGAGGTAACTCGGCGTCGTTGTGGACAGCTACAGCGCCTTACTGATTGTGCGAGTAGAACGCCTTCATAGCCATCAGCAACAACAAGCCGCTCGGCAACAAAGTGAAGGGGCCAGTTACGTACGAGTGTGGCCATTCAGTGAGGTAACACGGTCCGTGCCGTACATGCTGCAGGTCTGCCTTATGCCCCTTCTCAGGAATATGGCGCGATGGATCTTCTAGTATCTATGACGCCATGACGAGTCAGTTTCCGCGTGAGGGCTCAGTGTTGTGTTGGTGACGTTTAATGCTTATT
The DNA here is from genome assembly GCA_013115135.1 of Perkinsus olseni. Lineage (NCBI taxonomy): Eukaryota > Perkinsozoa > Perkinsida > Perkinsidae > Perkinsus > Perkinsus olseni. The sequence goes on along the minus strand of JABANP010000829.1, from coordinate 5,493 downwards.
GAATGAATTTCAGCGGGGTTAGGTTAATTTCTCAGCGTCCAATCCTCATCATGACCGTCAAGGTGTGATACTCCTCCGCTCCGTTATCTACTCAACGCTCGTCGAGTCTCAGGACAACCTTGTTCGCTTCGGTGGAGTCCCAGAGCATTTCAATGCGCCATTCCAACGCCTTCTGCAACGCCAAGCTAAGGAAGACCCTGCTGCGGAGGGTCCTCAGGTGAGGCATCGACTGATATCGGATGACTGGGAGGCGGCTTCCGTGTCGCAGCTTGCGTGGAGGACGTACCCTGGTGGCAGCGGGGCGATGCTGAATGCTGTGATCTCAAAGGAGGTAGACTGCGCATGCGTACTGACCGAGTCAGCTGTCGCCCATATTATCAAGAACTCCGGTGAAGACGCCAAGGACAGAGTCAAGATTCTCGGTAGCACCTCAACTCCCCTCGGCTCGATCACCGTCAAAGTTACAGTTGTGAGTGACTATCCTCAGGTACCTATGTAGCTTCTCCTCTCGTTTGGGGTGTTCACGCATCGGCTAGGCGCCCAGCGGACTCCGATAGCAATATTTTTGGAATCTCGCGAATGGGGAGCGGTTCGCACATCATGGCTCAGGTCGATAACGACAACGCTGAAGGAGACCTCAGATTCAAGGTCCGCTCTAACCCATCGTGCTGCACGCGGGAAACGCGATTCCATCAGGTTGTGAACTCCCTTGACGGAGCCGTAGAATCGATGGCCAAGGGTGAAATCGATTACTTCATGTGGGAGGTTTTCACCACGAAGTAGAGCCAACCTGTTGAATCCAAGTCTCTGATGCCAATTGTCAGGCATTTAGTCGACAAGGGCGAGTGGAAGCTCGTGAGGAAAGTCCCAGCTCCGTGGCCTGCTTTTGTCTTTGTGGTGAGCCCCTTGATTTGCTGTGGCTCGTCGTCGAAGATGGTGCATCGTCCGTCAGGTGAGCCATGATATCTCGGCCGACCGCCTGGCGGCAATCAAAGAAGTTGTCATCAGTGTTCATCGAGAGATTGAGCGAATGCTTAAGGATCGAGACATGACGCTAAACTTCATATCCGAGCTGTGGGAGCGTATTCTGAAGCAACGGGGACGTCACTGTTAGGTACAACATGTCCCTCGATGACACAGCTAATTGGATGAAGGATGTCAAGTGGCAATGCAATACTGAAGTCGATCGAGCCGTAGGGAGTTTTGCTGTCTTTCGAGTTGCATGGTTTGATTGCTGCAGGCTCTAGGATTGGCCCGAGATGCTTTGCGTGACTGCGGCATTGTCGACAAAAAGGCCGAAGTCAAGCCTGATGAGCTTATCGTCACTGGCTCTTGTGCGTTCGTCGAGTCCTAGATTCCATGTTCTCCCGGCTGCATCAGCCCTAGCCATTGTTTCCGAGAACAGTGTCTCTATTTTCTTCTAGTGAATCACCGACTCTTGTTGACCACATATATTTGCACAGTGATCTCCTTCTCACAAGGCCTCAGTCGTAGGTTTTCCAGTTCCTTGCCCTCTAGGGCTCGTCTGGGTCTCATAGTCTCCACAGTGGTCCGTAAGATCACACTCCCATTTTAAGCGACACACAGGTGCTGCTATACTCTTCTACACCATTGCCCGCGGAAGTTGGACGAGTCGAAAAGGAAGATAGACAATGTTACAAGTACATCCGACACTGAGTATGCAAGTTCGACAGAAGTCGAAATATTTTGCGTCAAACTTGCATATGACCCCGGCCCGAGTTAAAGGGACAACCTTCTAATCTAGAGTCAGAAGCGCTACCATTGGGCCACAGGGCGAAGCTAGCCAATTTGCGGCAGGTTGCGGGGCAAATTGCAGGCGCCGTTCCTGTCTTGCTAGACCCCAATTGGTGGGCCACAAGCTGGATAGGTATATGACCCCGGCCCGATTCAAACGGACAACCTTCTAATCTGGAGTCAGATGCGCTACCGTTGCGCCACAGGGCCAAGCTACGCAATGCCGGGCAGGCTGCGAGGCCAGTCGAAGCGCCGTTCTTGTCTTGCTAAATTCCAATCAGTGGGCCACAAGCTAGATAGGTATATGACCCCGGCCCGATTCGAACGGACAACCTTCTGATCTGGAGTCAGATGCGCTACCGTTGCGCCACAGAGCCAAGCTACGCAATGCCGGGCAGGCTGCGAGGCGAGCCGCTTGCTGAATCCCTATCGGTGGACCACAAGCTAGCAAAGCTACGCAATGCCGGGCGAGGTCAGTCGAAGCGCCGTTCTTGTCTTGCTAAATTCCAATCAGTGGGCCACAAGCTAGACAGGTATATGACCCCGGCCCGATTCGAGGGAGTCAGAACAGTGCCTGCATCACGAACCCATATACGTCAACAGCTACTAGTAACTCTTACACTTATGTCTGTTCCTGCAGTAGCAATTGAAGAAGTGCTTCACCTTGCCCGCAACCTCATCCGCACTCTCATTACGACTCTCGCCCCACATGACCCGAAGCTTATGGAACATTTGTACGGGTCCACACCGCTCCATTTTTCGTAGTCGACCGAACCAGCCAAGTTCCTACGTCATTAGTCAATGCACCATCAACAAACCAGCCGCCCGGGGCTCACGTTATAAGTCATGCCCATATCAACTTCATCAAGCTGTGCAGGCTCGCCCTCGACGGTAGGCCGCAGCTCCGCAGTAGGGGGTGCTTGGACCTTTAGAAAAGCATGCCATCCACTTCCGCTCAAGTGAACTTACGATTTCGGCGAGAGCTGGGTAGCCCAGGTTAGTCGAGGCCCAGACGAGGAAGGACTTGAGATCTCCCTTGGAGATGCTGCCGATGGGATTGATGTCACCCGAGGAGCAATCATACTTCGTGAGATAACCACGGAGTGCCTCGTCCACATTACCTGGAGAATTGTGGATAAAATTCGCGCGCCGAGGCGAGCGGAGTACATTACCAGTTGAGAGAACCAGCAGGTAGCCACCGCGCCTTCTGGCGTGGGGGAGTAGCTGAGCCAACATGAACGACATCACCATCCGACTCCGAGCTTGAATATTCTGCAGCGCCAAGTCCGTCGTACGGGTACCTGGACACGCTCAGGCATCCTCGTCACTGGTCACCGTTGCTTCCACAACCCACCTCCCTGAGACAGGTACTTCGGTCTGAGGTCCTCGTCAACTTTCCCATCATCGTCAGTAATGACATAATCCGTGAAGGCCTCTTCCACGGCATCGCATATCTTATCAATCATCACAAATTTGTGATAGCTGCCGACCTGAGGATATCCGAGTTACCCCATTCGCCCCTACATTCTCCGCGGAAGCAGCACCTGGTGAGCAATCCTCTCTGCTAAGTCACGGGTAGTCTGGCCTGAGTTCTTCGACGCCAGGTAAGCTGTGTGAATGATGCAGTTGGCGAGCTCTTGAGAAGTCTTGGGGAGAACCTGGACAGCCACCGATGAAGGAAAAGCAGCGACTAAAAATGCGACCATGACGACGAAGTAGCCAGCTCCACTGGGATAGCACACGAAGCATCCGATGATCGGCACTCGTAGCCTGTTCGAGCCACTGCCGGACTACCTCCGATGCGGTGATTCGCTTAACGTCCGCCTCAACCTGTTTATCACCCTCAACGAGCCGCTTCATGACCAGCTGGCACATAGAACCGCAAATGGCCAGGACCTGACGGCACCCGGTAACGTGACGTCCAATCATGTGCTTTCACTCACACTAGCGCTGTCCGCACCACCCGAGAGGGGAATGAAGAAGCCCGAGGCGCCACTGCGGCGGAGGTAGTCCCAGAGCCAGCACGCGGGCCCTGAGCAGGATGGTCAGTAGACCACAGCCTGGATTCTCGGTTTTACCTTGAGCGATTTCCTCCATTGGGTCACAGACGATCGGTTTCACGGGGAGGTTAGCTGATATGAACCTAAACCCAAGCCCTAGGCACAGACGAGCGTACTTTGATGGGGTACTTATTGGCGGGATCGCAGAGACGGAAGTCTGTGCAGTTAACCCTAGGTACTCGTGCGCCCGTCAACGCTGCTGCCTGGGTGCATCGCGACTTCTTACTGGCACGGTAGGAGCGGACCTGTCGACGGTCAATGACGGAGAGAACGGTTCATACGAGTGAGTACCTCCTCGAGGTCAACATTCGCAGTGATAACCTCAACTTCCTTGATAGCGAATTGTGATCCTTGAGCACGAACTTCGCCATTAACAGCGATCAATGACGAGCCATCGAAGTACCTAAAATCCACTTCCACTGTATCCAACAATCTGTTGTCGTTGCCCTGCCCCAAGAGGACCAGACGGAGTATTACAATCGTCCGCCGTCGCAGCCCATAGAGTTGGCGTAGAGGTAGACTCCCCCCGACTTCGACGTCGCACCTATGACAGAGAAACTCACGCCCGACCCAAGCCGAGTAGCGTTACCGGCTATCAACTTCAGCCGAGTCTTGAGCTTCCTCAACTCATGATGTGATCCACTACCGTTGGCGATGATGTCCACGCCATCAAGTGCCATCACTGAGAGCAAAGTCATCCCTAACCCCAATACCACGCAGTAAGTGTCTTTTACCCGTGTGGGGATTCTCAGGGGCCCACAACTCTTCACAGGCCTCGCAGCCCACAGCACAATCAGCCAACTGTACAACTCCAAAGCCGAAGGGGCACGTCTGTTGTCGGGAATCTACGGCACAGCGTACGTTCAAGACTTCTACATCGCATCCAATATTCTTGTTACCAGCAGGTTGAGCGTCTTGAACTACATCGGGAAGTATTATCTCTTCGAGGCCTCGCTCAATCGGCCACGGCGCGAACCACCTACACCACTCGTGGGTTCAATCCACACCGAGTCGGTCACTAGTACCTCGACTCACGGTAGTTGCCGTCGTCTGCTAGAAGCATCTTGGGGCGTACCAAGAGTACGCGACCACGATAGAGGAAGACTCTGCAGTTGTAACCTGTTGACTTGAACCTGAAGATGGACTCACCCATAGGCTCGCCCGTGGTAAGCAACCACTGCCAATATTACAAAACTGGCATGCCTATGTCCAGCAGCATGTCCAGCTCGGAAGTTGCTGTCTGAAATTCGCCAAGAATAACACCATCGAAGGACAGCATCGATGCTCCGGTTGTATTACTATGATGTGTGCAAGAGACTCCCAACAATGCAGGAAAGTGTCTGTCTCGAGGAAGTGATCCTCGCAACCGTACCCCGAGAGCTCCAGTTCAGGTCCAGTTCTGAGGATGACGAAGTCGTGATAACGATACTAGAAATATCCGACCGCATAAGACCTCTTGAGGAGGCGACAGCACCGCATGACGAACACTCACCGGAACTTAGCATTTTTGTTATGGGCTATGCGAATGCTCTCGATGACCCTCCTCTCGTTGCCGTCGAAGTCGAGAGCCCATTGGTCCAGGTTGCAAGTCGCAACCACAGCCATTGCCTGACCCACCATTAGAAAACGGATATCTTAACTGTTCGTACTGGTTAGTGCTGAGCTCCGCGCGTGGTGG
>JABANP010000828.1:0-15908 GCA_013115135.1 Perkinsus olseni | reverse complement strand
TATCTCGTTGCAGTAGGTGTAGTTGTAGAACACAACATAAGTAGATTGGGCTCATAGTGAACGAGATAGAGCAGATAGGTAAGCGGAATAGTTGAGAGAATGGAGTGATAATGCGAAGCTAGTATGAGCACAGCTCCATTGTGTTACGTAGACAGTGCAGATTCCCTCTTCCTCGGGGAAACGAAAGGTCGGAAGGGAAAACAATCACGACAGAAGGAAACTGGTGATTCATGAGAGGCTGCGTACGAGAGTAATTGATGGAAAGAGAAGTGGGCGACTGTTAGTCGTTATACCCAGCTAAGCTCGAGCCAGGACCATCAAGGTGCGCTCTGCGGCTGAGTAGCGTGACTTCTCGTCGATGCGATCCGACTCCTCACCGTCCCAATGAACAAGTCGTGCTCGAACTAGATAATTCGCAATGAGACCAAGGGAACACTCCTCACGTCAGCGGATGCGACCTGTCAGCAGTGAAAACTGCAAGAACTCACGGCGCACGTGACATATCAAAGTCGACGGTGCTTACGATTTGCGGACTGTCTGCCGATACGAGCATTGCGAGGAGGCTCATGGGATTCTCGGATAGGCTGGAGCACGACAACTAAAGTAGTCCTCGCGGAGTGCTCTAAAAGACGCCCCAAATCGAGTGCAAACCTGGCCGCCGCTAAAATACACTTTCATAGTAGCCGCTTTGAACGCTGGACTAGCCACCAGTCGCATAACCACAGGTAGGCCCGCCGTAGCGGGCAGTGCCGAGCGTCATAATCACCACGTCACACAGACCACACTCGCGAAGAGCCCGGAGAACGCCCGTATTCGTCCTTAGGAGCGACGACGTCGTCGCCGACGCACGACTCATTGTTGAGACAACTCACACCTGGGCATCAGTATACATGAAGACCCCTCTGATAGGAAGTCAAGCGAGCTATTACGCTGCACTCATCTCGTTGCAGGTGTAGCTGCAGAACACAACATAAGTAGATTGGGCCTCATAGTGAACGAGATATGATGCAGATAGGAAAAGGTGGATGCAGCTGAGAGAATAGAGCGATAATGCGTGGCGGTGATATGTACCCTCTTCTTGATTAGTACCATCATCGTGTTTTGTTTGGAGTGCGTACGAATGGGTAATTTTTCTAATGACAAGTGTGACCCAACGGTGTCGAACATCGGTATGAAAGTTTCTTAGCTGAAATCAGAGCATGCGCATCTATAATGAGTTTCTATTTTAGGGCACTATGTATTTTCGGCACACCGTTCGGTGCCCGTATGTACTGTCATCATCAAGTCGGCCTGAGACGAGTACTTCCATGTTCGAAAGTTGGAGGTAGCATCTATGAGAATCGGGAGTCAGGTAATCTGAAACAATGACGATCATTAGTTCTATCGCAACGCTTGCGTGGCAACCCCTCAAGAAGCACTCATGCTACTCAACATAGGGACATAGGCTATGTCACGTAGCTAACCAAGTGAGTGAGTGGACGACTGAGAAGGCATTTTGCGCAACCTTGATAGACGAAATTCGTCTAAATCAGTCACTGAGTCAGTGACACTGACAGTCACAATTTACCGTGGCACGTTTGAAACAAGATAAAAATTCTCAGCTTGAACGCTGAGGATGTTTGAATACTTCGATTCGGTACAAAATTCTGACACGGTTGTCGCCTTGCATATATCATCATTGGTTCTGAGGGGAAGAAACGTCTCGGATGCGACGCTGCAGATACAAAATTTAACGGCTATGCCGACAAAAACCACGAGAGACATCGGGCACCTCGGCTCGAGCTCGCAAAGTAAGATGCTTCAAGGTACCCGTCTAGACAGTTCTTGCCTTCATGCTCAGCTGTAAGTTGACGGCGACATGATTGATGAAAGTCATTTCGTCGACGTTATCGTAGCCAATAGTGAAATGAATATCGTCGAAGTGTCTGAGGAGAGTGGCCGCCATGACAACGCACTCCTTCATAGTAAGGTGCTGGCCAGGGCATCTGCGTGGGCTCCCAGTGAACGCCCAGTGGTTGCGAGCCCTCTCACAGTCGATGTCCTTGGTGCCGGGGAGGAACTAACCTTCAGGCCTGCAAACAGAGACACATCAGGAAGGTCTAGAGACGAATCACACACAATCAAGCACGGGAGTCTCACTTGAAGACTTCAAGTTGGAGTCACTTCCGCCCTACTCCTCGCTCTTCATAGCCTCGCCCGTCATCATGATGAGAACCGTACCGGGGTCAACGCTCTTTCCTTCGATCACACAGTGCTCAGCAGTTACATGCGGAAGCGGACCAGGCGTCGAGTTGTTCATCTGCATAGAACAGACTGAACCCTTCTGCGCAATATCCGTCACGAAATGAGCGAGAAGTGCAATTTCTGGACTCTGTTATAAGACGCGGAAGTAGAGTCGACAGTCGCGATTCGACTTCACGGCGTGAAGTTCACGCTGAGAGGCAACCTCTCAGAGGTTTCATACACAGTCTTGAGGCACTCACACGGAGGGTCTCCAGGACGCAGGCTTCCACATAGCGTAGTTTGTCGAGATCGCCATTGTCGGTGGGGGCTTTACCGAGAGCGTCAACCTCTGCCCTGGCGATCTTCTGGGCTTCCTGATGAACTGACATCAGGTAGAGGAACCACAGCCCCGCATCTCTTCCTGCAGATTAACACGAACCCCGTTACAAACACACTCATTCGGGGCATAAACGGTGGAGCAGCCAAACTTTGTTAATCAGGCATCTTCGTCTCGTAGGAATATACGGCCTACTTGATATGAGACATGATGGAACGCGAGTGTACATTGAAGTGCAACTCACACTGTGCAAAAGAGGGTGAAGAGTTGATGCGCTGGGCTGTACAGCCTGGAAAGGATCTGTTTGTCCCCGGGGAAGTGTCTCGGGGAAATGTCTCGGGGACATCGTCCCCCTAAACCAGTCGATGAACCCTATTAGCACCTCGTGCTGTATTCAACATCTGTACCAGGCGGATACAGCATAGTACTGCCGTCACCGTCATCAGACAGCAATCTATTCGCTACTGAGTAGTGATCGCCACGCAAGCAAGTGCTAAGTACGCAGTTGTGAGTTCGCTGGATCCTTGTGGCGCATAGTACCATCGTTGGTCTAGCGTCACGCAAGAGACGCAAGTAGCGTGTACGCAGGCACAGACGCCGGAGTTGTCACTCGGAAAAAAGTTCTTTCCGAGTTTCTTTCTCTTTGCGTTTCTTTCAAAGAACGCACTTGATCCCCGGAGCACTATCCTTCAAATTTATCCCCTTAGTTTGATAACGCTGCCCCTTCATGCTCAATCCGTTCCTCAACCGAGTCGCTCCCGGCATCCTTGAGATCCTCCGTCGCCGCACAGATACCATGGTCAGAGGAGTCGGAGCCCTCATACTCGGCTCCCTCGTCTGGAAGATCGTGAAGACGGTTCGTCATCTTGCCAAACCGCTGCCTTTCCCAGGCCCTCAGGTGGGGTGGGCAAATGGCGGGGCAGTCTTCCGAAGGCTGCTTATTTTCAGGGAACACCAATGGTTGGAGTGGCCCTCGAGCTTGACCCGAATACCGCTCTAGCTCGCATGCGATCCTGGATTAAACACTATGGCAAGACCATTTCCTTTAGGTAAGGTTTGTGACTCGGTCTGCTCGCCTGTATGCTCGGGATGGAGTTGATGATGAAACGACGAGCGCTAGTTCTATGCTGTCTCAGAGTCTTCACGACGACCTTCATCGCCACCGCGAACCCTGATACTATCAAGAAGATACTCAAGGACTCCAACAAGGGCTTGATAGTCCGCCAGCTCAACAGCCTTAATCTACTGCCCAAATCCGGGATGTTCTTGACTGATGGAAATGATTGGAAAATGAACAGAAAAACAGTCGACCCAATCATGGCCGAGCCCAATGTTCGTGGCATGGTTCCCGTCATGAGTCAGATGGCTAACAGACTGGTGAGTTGGCGAGAATCCTTGTCAGGCCCTTCGTCTGGGAACATCCGCGTGTGATCAGGTGCATGTCACCTCAGCTCTGGCGGACTCGTCTGGCATGATTCATAACTGGGAGCCGCATACATGGCTTCAACTGGCCGCATTGGACTTCACCGTGGCCACTCACTTTGGGAAGGACTACAATCTTCTCAGTCCACTAGGTGGGCAAATCCTCAGATCCTATGTCAAGCGCCGCGCTCGTCCACTCGTCTCAGGTTCTGATGGCTCGACTGACCGCGAGTTTGTCCACAAGACATTTCGAAACTTCCTAGAAGGCTTTGACTTCATGCTCAAGCACATCCAGCTCGCCCCACTAATGAAAAATAGATATCCTTTCAAGCTGAACCAGAATGTGGCAAAAGTAGCTTCTGGGAAACAATGAGATCTTCTCAATCGATGCATGCTGACTCAGCAATGCTGGGTCTGCATTGCTGAGGACGGATGCAACACATGAATTGTTAACTTCATCTAGCCGTGAACGACTACGTCCGTTCGTTCCTTGTACAGTGCGGTTATTCAAACGCTCATGATAACTCAGTTGCACTCGGCTGTCGAGAACGTGGAGAAGTTCTCGAGACAGATCATAGAAGAGCGACAGAGAGCGCTGGCAGAAGGAGCCACACCCGCATGCAACATCCTTGACAAGCTGATTTTCATGGGGAAGCGGGACCTGGCCTGGAATCTTGTCACGTGAGCGTTCCAGTAGCCTCCGCTATCCCCAACTCATTCCTGTCCCAATCAGGTTCACCTTGAGTGGGGGCTCGTCGGTGCCATCCACTATTGAGTGGTTCCTCTACCTGATGTCAGTACACCAAGAAGCCCAGAAGATCGCCAGGGCCGAGGTTGACGCTCTCGGGAAAGCCCCCACTGATAATGAGGATCTCGACAAACTACGATATGTAGAAGCGTGCGTTCTGGAGACTCTTCGCGTAAGTACCTCGAGACGGCGTATGAAGCTCCCTGGTATGAAGTCTAGTTTCGGCTGTTTCAACTGTCCTGAAGGGCTCAGGAGGCTTCAGTCTGTTCTCTGCAGATGAACAACTCGACGCCTGGTCCGCTGCCGTACGTAACTGCTGAGCACTGTGTGATCGAAGGAAAGATCGTTGACCCCGGTACGGTTCTCATCATGATGACGGGCGAGGCTATGAAGAGCGAGGAGAAGGGCGGAAGTGAATTCAAGTGAGACTTGCGTCCTCGATTGTATTTGCTTCGTCTCTAGAGTTCTCCAGACCTTCCTTATGTGACTCGGTTTGCAGGCCCGAAAATTGGTTTCTCCCCGACACTAAGGACATCGACCGTGAGAGGGCTCGCAACCACTGGGCGTTCACTGGGAGCCCACGCAGATGCCCTGGCCAGCACCTTGCTATGAAGGAGTGCATTGTCATGGCGGCGACTCTCCTCAGACACTTCGACAATATTCATCTCACCATAGGCTACGACAACGTCGGAGAGAAGACCTTCATCAATCGTATCCCCGTTAATCTACGGTTAAGCATGGAAACAAGAACTTTCTAGACTGGTATCCTGGAGTACCTCTCAATAAAAGCTGTAGTCTTATCTCTTTTTCTCCAGCGGAAACCCATCAGGTGGACTCCATCTTCTAAATCGCCTACCCAGGGTTCGCCCTGGCATGAACAGCGATTCATCTTGTACATAGCGTCGTTTTTGAACCGATAGCAAGATCTTTACGGCAATCATGCATATCAATTTCATTCCAAATACTAGGCTAGTGACTACCCGCTAGTTTCACAACCAGTCTGGCATCACAACTGTTCCAGCTTATACTCTCCCTCCTGGGATGAAATCCCGCCGAGATGATTTGCAATGGATCCAGTTCTAGTCACTTATCTTTTTCATATGTTTTACAATATGTACAACGCTATGAACATTTAATGCTCAGCATTATGTTCGGCGTATCACGATGGACTGTTACGAAGTTCGTCAAAAGTCTCATTCGTCAAGGGGAGCTTTTGTTTTGTTTTCATTCGTTTTCTATTCACTCGGTTACTGTTACGCGTATTGGAGGTTCGCAAAATGCGTTCACCACCGCCACTCACTGCCCCTCATTGGGTCAGAGAAGACAGATAAAAGCTAGTGTACATACTGGGTTTTGTACTTCACAACATTCTCTGGGTCCTGATTACCATGTCGTCGCGTTGGCCATAATGAAGTCAATGTGGTGTTTGACATTCTCGAATCCTACGCGGAGGTCCACTTATAGAGGTAAGGATGGTGTCGGGCTTGGCCTGACCAGGCTCGTGTGGCTCATGCGGGCCGCATGATGCGGCTCGCTTCTATCGTTTCTAGGTGTTTGAGGACTAGTATTATACAGGGTGTTCCAATTCGATATGCAAATCACAAAAATCAGTCTGATTCAGCACATACTACGTGTTTGAGGCTGAAACTTGAGTATGATATGCACTAATATATTTATGATTAAGTCTTTTGATATCAGCTAATCGATCGACCGTTTCACTTACCTGAGGGCGCGCGAGAAAAATCCTCACCAGGTAGCCGTGCCAATTCGTTATGCAACACAGCTCTTGATCGCGTCTAATGGCCCGTGGAACCTTCCTTTCTGACGAAGAACGCTCCACTATCATCAAGGGTCTTGCCGCCGGTGATTCTCCGGTGGAAATAGCCAAAACACTCGACAGAGATCCGCGTACAGTGAAACGCTTTATTGCCGACCCTTCGAAGAAGTATGTTAGACCAAAAGGGCCCTACCAGGCAAGTGTTACCACCCGTGAACGCACTCGACTGAAGCGAGCTATCAACAAAAACCCTCTGTCAACCAGCAAGAAGATCTTCGAAGAAGCTGGAGTGCAAATGAGGGGCAAGACGACTCGCTGCAGGGTGCTCAGAACCATGGCAACCTCCAGGAAACCTCGTGCCACCCCTCCCTTGACTAAGAAACACCGCGACAACAGGTTGCAGTGGGCCCGCGATAATATGAAACGTGACTTCAGTCACGTCATATGGACTGACGAAGCCAGGGCGACTTTGGATGGTCCCGATGGATGGTGTCGTGGGTGGGTGGGCCACCATTCATCGATACCTCCGAGGGTTCGAAGGCAACAGCAGGGTGGTGGAGTCATGTTCTGGGCCGGGTTGGTTTCTGGGGAGCTCATAGGGCCTGTGAGGGTAGAAAAAGGAGTGAAGATGGACTCGAAAGAGTAGGACTATCCGGGTTAGCGCTCGGCTCTACCTTCCAGGCGCAGGTACTGCAAGTTGCTCGAGCGCAGCCTACTCTCATGGTACAGGCAGCAACCTCTGGCGAGGCGCAGGAAGTTGATTCTGATGCAGGATAATGCGCCTTCGCACTGCAGTCACTTTTCGAAGGAATTCCTTCGGAAAAAAGGGTTCGGCCCAGCGAAAGTCCTGCCGTGGCCGGCTTGTAGCCCCGATCTGAATGTCATAGAAAACCTCTGGAGCTATCTGAAACAGTGAGCTACTAGCGAAACTCATCCTGCACACTCTGGATTCATGTCAGAGATATCTACAGTGGAGGGAGGCAGTACAACACACTAGACGAGCTGTGGGCTGCCATCGAGTGCTCGGCTAGGTCCGTCCCGAGGAACTTCCTGGAGAAACTCTGCAACTCGATCGATAGCAGGATCGAGAAACTTCTCACTAAGCGCGACCTCAGGTCGCTCATACGGTTTCCATCCATAGGAAGTTTCACTGGCCACTCTTCCCTCACACATGACGCTCTCTTGCACAGTTCATGCCACGCCCCTTTTGTCGAGCACCGGCAGTCAAGTGTATTCCTTGCTGACGTCGAATTGGTCGGCCAGCTGTACTACAATGAGGTTCAATTCGACATTATGTGTAGGGGAACAACTACTGCTCTCATCACTGATAAGGGCGGTAGTGGTTTCCAGCGATTTACTCATCAATGACGAGTCAACACAAAAGTGGGACACTTTCACAAAAGGCGAGAGCCCAGGTCATACCACTCCATTCCCGACTGCCTGTGAATTCTACCACGTAGGTCTGTAACAACCTTCTTTTCACGAGCCGGGTGTGTAGCGAGCACCTGTAACCCATGCGGGGGTAAGATCTGTGTGAATGGCGTGTCGTGCCGACAATCGGTCGGAGATCAGCAGCCCATCTCAAGGGGCCACTAAGCTCGGGTGGGAAGGCGGAAGTCATCACATCCAAACATCCGAAGTCGCGGGCACTGGCTAAGGCTGGGGACAGAGCAGGCAATACCGCGCGGTGGAACCGGTGAGGGTGGATAACGGCTGAGAGACCGACAGTCTGGGCAATAACAACGAGATGCCAAACACAAAGATCGTTTGGTCCCCTGTTGTTCTGCAGAAAGTACTGGTAGAGTCTTCCAGAGTGTGGATAGAGCACGATGTTACCACCAGACTAAACTCCGCGTCAAGCACTGAAGGCGCTGCACCTCGTTGGTAAAACATCCCGAATGAGAAAGCTTCACTTAATAATTCCTCATTATCGTATTGACCGCTCTTATAGCGTTGCCGGTACTACCCCGCGGATTGGGTGCCAGCGACTTCTGCAAATTTGCCTTCTAAGCGAGTCCTGCTGCTCTGAGGATGGTGATGACAATCCAAGGCTCTCCAAGGCTTCTATTTGAAAAACGTGCACTCTCGTTGTGGTGCGTGCAGTACCACCACTGCAGTTGCAGAGCACGACAGAAGTAGATAGGGATCGTAGTAGGCGAGGTAGAACAGATAGTGAAGAGTAGTGGAGAGGATTGGGTTCAATGACCGGAGGCTTGCATGATGGAGCTTGTGGTCAATTGTGCCACATGGGCAGTGCACCCGTAGCGTTGGACCTCGAAATTTTGAAGGACATGGACGTTCACTCCGGCGGCTACTCGGGCGAGCGGCGGACTTGAGCAAGGAAGGGATTCTGAAGGCCCGAGCGAAGGCGGAGCGGCATTACTTGGATCAGCTATTGAAGCGAACCCAATATGATGAATCTTTAGATATTGTATTCCACCAGATCGTCGTGCCACGGCCCCTTAGGAACTCGTTGCTCGATTTGTATCACACCAGAATGGAGACTGGGCATCCTGGACGATATGGCTTGTACAATATGTTGAGGCGGCAGTTCTATTGGAAAGGAATGTGGCGGGATTGTTCTGACTTCGTTCGTCGATGTCTCACATGCCGCAGCATAGCCAGGGGGCCTTCGGGTTTTGGGAATGTGCAGCAGCACACTCGCTACATCAGTACTGCAATGCACAGGGTTGCGGTTGATCTGGTTGGGCCCATATATCTACCTGAGCACGCGCGTGAGAAAGACGTGCAGTACCCGACGTATTGCCTAGTCATGTTGGATCCCTATACGGGCTGGCTAGAATTAGCCGCTCTATACACGAAGGAGGCTAAGGAGGTCGCCGAGACCATTGTTAACGTTTGGGTGCTACGCCATGGGCCCTTTCTCGAGCTGTTAAGCGATCGAGGCGGGGAGTTTCTAAACCAAATAATGGGCCAGATCTGCCGCACGTTGGGAGTGACCCATCTCGTTTCTTCGGGATATCGTCCCGAAACGAATGGGTGCACTGAACGTATTAATCAGGAGTTGATACGTAAGCTGAAAATCTGGGCCGATGAGTTCGAGGGTGAGTGGTGGCGCGCACTGCCGGTGGTCCAGCATGCTCTAAGGATAATTCCACGGCGGGATTGCGGTTTTTCGCCATTCGAGCTACTATATGGGCGGGTGCCGCACACTATGTTCGACCAGATGTTGCAGGATGTCCTATATCACGTAAAGCCCGAGGTCGACGACTACTATCTTAAACTAAAGCGGACTTTGACCAGGATCCGCGAACGTTTCGGGTCGCTCCGCAGTTTCTCCCAGGATAAGCGTGAAGAGGAGTGGAATGCGCAGGCCCGTGCGGAAAGTTTCCCTATTGGTTGCTACGTGCTGTACTATCGTGAACTAGGTGATATGAAGGGTGGTTCTGGTAAGCTTGTCCGTCGGTGGCATGGGCCGTATGTGGTAACAAAGAAATTGAGTGCGGTTAACTATGTGCTTGCAGATTGTTGGGATGTCGATTGCGCGTGGCTCGATTCCTTCGTGGCACATACCAACCACATGGTGAAATGCCCCGACGATGTTAAGCCCCACTTCGAGGCGAAGCATACTATGCCGCCACCGGCGGAATTCTGGGACTTCAATATTATTCCTTCTTCTGTGGACGAGGGAGCCGTTATCCTCGTTGCTGGTATCGACGACGAGCGGTCTATTTGGCATGTTGGGAGAGTCATCGTGAGGCATCCGGATAATGGTAGAATTCTATTGCATTTGTATGGGTTACCGAAAGATTCATCGGGCTCTGTATTCCAGCACGGGCCCTTCCGCCCGTCGTATAGACACCGCATGAATGGTGGGACCTATATCACCCAAGGGAAAGTGAATGGGCGCACATTCCGTATGAGGATATGCGAAGTGTTCGGCAACAATATTATGCACGTAAATGTGTTGGACTCCCGCGGGTACCTCCGAGCCGCGGCGATAGCAGATCTTGAGCTCTACGGATTCAAGAAAGTCTAACTTGGGCTGTCTAACTATGATCCGCAGATTATGATGCCTTTATTAGCGTCTTACAGCGCGCCTTGGGGCGTCATCTGTTTCTCTGTATCATTATAACAAAAAAAAAGAAAAAAAAATATAAAACACTCCCATGTGGAGGACCGCTGTGAGGCAGTGACGCCCCTCCAGCGGTATATAAATGTCGAAAGATGCGCAAAAAAAAAGAAAACAAAAGAAACAAAAAAAAAGAAAACAAAAAGAAACAAAAAAAAAGAAAAGAAAAAAAAAGAAAAAAAAAGAGGTGGCGTCTGTAGGGTCTGGGACTGGCTCCTTATTGCCTGTCAATTTGGGGCCAAGTTCCAAGACCGAGACTGTAGAGTCGAGTTTGAGGCCTCTGCTCGAGGCCTGTCGTTGAACTTCTTTGGTCGAGCACGAGCCCGGTGTCTGAGATCTTTGCTATTTCCTCTTGTCAGTGGTCGAGCACGAGTCCGGCGCCTAAGATGTCTGTTGAACTCCCATTGTCAGTGGTCGAGCACGAGTCCGGCGCCTAAGATGTCTGTTGAACTCCCATTGTCAGTGGTCGAGCACGAGTCCGGCGCCTAAGATGTCTGTTGAACTCCCATTGTCAGTGGTCGAGCACGAGTCCGGCGCCTAAGATGTCTGTTGAACTCCCATTGTCAGTGGTCGAGCACGAGTCCGGCGCCTAAGATGTCTGTTGAACTCCCAATTGTCAGTGGTCGAGCACGAGTCCGGCGCCTAAGATGTCTGTTGAACTCCCATTGTCAGTGGTCGGGCACGAGTCCGGCGCCTAAGATGTTTGTTGAACTCCCATTGTCAGTGGTCGAGCACGAGTCCGGCGCCTAAGATGTTTGTTGAACTCCCATTGTCAGTGGTCGAGCACGAGTCCGGCGCCTAAGATGTTTGTTGATCTCCTTTTGTCAGTGGTCGAGCACGAGTCCGGCGCCCAAGATGTCTGTTGAACTCCCATTGCCAGCGGTTGAGCGCGACCGCTCTGTTCTCCTCGTCGATCATCATAAGTTGGAGTCCAGAAAGTATATATGAGCAGATCGCTAGAAGTGGCGATTATACTCCATTACTTATGGAGTGTTGGCCAAGCCTCTATGGATCCTCGTTGAGGACGAAGATAACATCTGGTGCTGTCATGGCGCCGACTGTTGCTCATATTACTTATATTTACCCCCCTCATCGTGCTCATATTATTATCTCATACCCCGAGCTTTGTGATGTGAGGTAGTGTGTGCTGCGTCGCTGTGACGCCGTCACCCGTAACTGTCTGACGTGCACGCCAGTGATGGTTAGCTTGAGGGCGTGAATCCTTCCAACTTATTTACCGGTCTCTTTCTGTCACTTTTCGGATGGTTACCACGGACTAGGGACAGCCCGTAATCAAGAAGACCAGGATGTGGGAGCGCAAGTGAAGAGTCTTGCATTCTTGTAATCTTGCTTTCTCTGTTATGGGCACGCATACTGAGTTAGTGACCGTTGGACAGATATTCGTGCTCATTCTGTGGTTGGACGCGAGCCGTAGCCATCTTGGCTCAAGTTCGTATTTCCATAATGCCTCCGAAAGCGACTTCTAAAGCAAAAGCTGCTGCTTCGCGTTCTGTTGGCAGAGGGAGACGAATTGCGACACCATTAAATCCTATGTTATCACCTGTTGACCCTACGATACCATTGAATCCTACGACACCGAATGTTGATCCTACGATACCCCCAAATCCTACGATACCCCTCGTTCATTCTATGACACCATATGACACCTCTACGACACCATTAGACCCTGCTACGATACTTGTTAACGATTCTACGGCACCAGTCAGTTCTAACTCTTTAATTAACCCCGTTACGGTCCCGGCTGCTGGGACGCGCTCTTTGAGTGCGGGACGGGGTCCGGTGCAGGATGCGGTCGATAATATTGAGGGGCGTATATTTGGTGGTCGGGTTCCTCCTGGTAGAACTCGCCTACATAATGGATTAAGATGCGATTTCAGCCACTCCTCCACTTCCTTTGTAGCTTCGATGAGGGTAAGCCGTGTACTGCGCTCCTTACCGTATGTCACCTGAGCAAAAGCAGGCTCTGGAGGAGCATGTGAAGGAGCTTCTGTCCCAGGATCTCATTGAGCCTTCCCAAAGTGAGTGGCAGTCCCCAGTTATGTTTATCGCGAAGAAAGGGGGCGGTTGGCGCGTGGTACAGGATTTCAGAAGATTGAACCAGCTGACTGAAATCCCTAGATACCCCTTACCTCTGGTTGCGCAAGTCCTCGACGAACTCAGTTCGTCTAGGATATATTCCGCCTTTGACGCCAAGAGTGGGTTCTGGCAAGTTCCATTAGCGTCTAAGTCCCGGTATCTTACCGCCTTTGGCACACACATGGGTCAGTTTCAGTGGCGACGAATGCCTATGGGCCTGGCTGGAAGTCCACCGACGTATCAGAGAGGGATGAACCGCTCTTACGCTCCTATTCTGTATCGCTGCTGTATCCTTTACCTCGACGACGCCGTTCTCTACACGTTGCTCATGGTGGATCACTTCGAAGCGTTAGATCTCTTCATGGATCTGACGCGTGACGCCGATATAACCCTAACGGCTAGGAAGATGCAACTTTTCCGTACGTCGTTGAAGTACGTCGGTATGCGCATCTCCGCTGAGGGTGTGCGGATGGATGAGAGCAAGGTGAGCGCGATAGTGGATATGCGGTTGGATGCTGAGTCTCCGTTAAAGAACGTTCGTAGCTTCCTTGGGAGCACAAACTATTTCCGTAAATGGCTCAAAGACTACGCCCGAATTACGGCGCCGCTGCGTCGGGTGTTGAAGAAGGGAGAGCGGGGATGGGATGAAGAGTGTGACGCTGCAGTAGCCACGCTGAAGCGACTGTTGACCTCGGATCCCTTGCTAGTGTGGCCTGATTTCGCCAGAGAATTTGAGTTGCACACGGATGCGTCGGATGTGGGATATGGTGCCATACTGGTGCAACGAGATGCTGAGGATAGGGAGCGAGTTATAGCTTATGGTTCCCGTGCAGTTGGGGATCTCGATAAGGTCTGGACCTCGCAGGAGAAGGAGTGTTATTCAGCAGTGATATTTGTGGAAGAGTTCCGCCCCTACTTGCAGGATCGGCCCTTCAAGTTGGTCACGGACGCGGCGAACCTCAGGTGGCTGCTGACGACAGAGCACACCACTCAGCGCCTTATGAGATGGGCTATTCGGCTTTCAGCGTATGGCATCGAGATAGTCCACCGTGAAGGGCGACTGAACGTCGTGGCCGATATGTTGAGCCGTAATGTTCCCAATCCCTCAGGAGCACCACTGGCGATGGGAAGCGTTGTTGCTACAGTGGGCCAGGCAGGAGGCGTTAACCAGTCCAGCAGCACCGCGGGATCGGAGAACGTACGGGAATATATGGAGGCGTTGCGAGACCCCTCTGCTGAAGTTGTGGTGGTGTCCGGGCCGGCGGGGACTGGGAAGACTATGCTCGCTTGCGAAGCAGCTGCCAGGGCTCTTGACAGAGGAGAGGTGCGGCAGATTGTAGTAACGCGCCCTGTAGTACCCGTGGGTCGCGAGATTGGCTATATTAAGGGTTCCGTCAGCGAGAAGATGTCGCTGTGGGTGAAGCCTCTTCTTACCTACCTATCTCGCTTTCTATCGGAGGACAAGTTACGTGAGTTGCAAGCCGATGGTGCCTTCCAAGTCATACCCATATCGATGATAAGGGGTTTCTCGCTAGAGAACACCTGGATAATTGTCGATGAGGCGCAAAACTGCTCCTCGTCTGAGCTCTGGGCAATCCTCACGCGTGTAGGGGTTGGGAGCCGGCTGATCGTCATGGGGGATTTAACACAATGTGATCTTAGCGGCCCGTCAGGCTTGGCGGACGTTTTGAGCAGGGTCGCAACACTTCAAGGGCCGGATAGTGCTCGCATCCGACGTGTCACTCTGACGCAAGCGGATTGCAAACGCTCCCCAGTAGTGAAGCTACTGCTCGAGTTGAGAGAAGGTGGGAGAACCTGCGCCGTTGATGCACAACCGCAGGGGATGGACTATCTCGGGTACGATGATTTGCCTTCGGGGTCAGCTGGATCTCTGCAAGATTGGGTGGGACACACTGCTGGCCTCGTGACAGTGTCGAAGAACGTTCTCGGCTTGTCACCCGAGACGTGGGAGATGAGAGGAGTGTTAAGGACAACGCTTGGTCTAATCAAGGATGCATCCATCCCGCTGGTATCTACTTTCGACGCGGTCAGGTTCGAGCGTGCAGGCGTGCGCCTCGTTCGACGTGGCTGCGTCGTGAGTGCGGAGGTGGCGGTTGCGGCCCTCGACATGGGATTTCCTATCTCGAAGGACATCGACATCTCCTCGTCCTCCTTTCTTCCCGGGTTAGCTCCCGAGCTAGTGGAGTGGATCGGTCCCTGCGCGATGGATGAAATCGACGAAGCCCTATCGATTTATTGTGCGACCGGGGGCTCATCTCTGGTAGTTGCTGAGGTGCGGGAGGAGGCCGAAGCGCAGGTTCATCATAGACCAGGGCGGCGTGACGAAGTTACACCTCCGGCAGCTCGTACTCGTCGGCAGGCAGCCTACGATAATCCTTGCCAGAAGTACGGATGCACAAGAGCTGCGGTTGTGCGTGACGGAGCCCCGTCATTATGCAAGTATTGTATCGATCTCTGCAGTAATGAAGTGTGTCGCCGACCTCGTGCTGATGAACCTGCGCTTCGGCCTCCTCCCGCACCTCAGCAACTACCAGGAGGAACCCGACCACCAAATATACGCCCCTCAATAAAGGTGGACTCCATCTTCTAAATCGCCTACCCAGGGTTCGCCCTGGCATGAACAGCGATTCATCTTGTACATAGCGTCGTTTTTGAACCGATAGCAAGATCTTTACGGCAATCATGCATATCAATTTCATTCCAAATACTAGGCTAGTGACTACCCGCTAGTTTCACAACCAGTCTGGCATCACAACTGTTCCAGCTTATACTCTCCGGGAGAGTCTTTCCCTCCTGGGATGAAATCCCGCCGAGATGATTTGCAATGGATCCAGTTCTAGTCACTTATCTTTTTCATATGTTGTACAATATGTACAACGCTATGAACATTTAATGCTCAGCATTATGTTCGGCGTATCACGATGGACTGTTACGAAGTTCGTCAAAAGTCTCATTCGTCAAGGGGAGCTTTTGTTTTGTTTTCATTCGTTTTCTATTCACTCGGTTACTGTTACGCGTATTGGAGGTTCGCAAAATGCGTTCACCACCGCCACTCACTGCCCCTCATTGGGTCAGAGAAGACAGATAAAAGCTAGTGTACATACTGGGTTTTGTACTTCACAACATTCTCTGGGTCCTGATTACCATGTCGTCGCGTTGGCCATAATGAAGTCAATGTGGTGTTTGACAT
>JABANP010000827.1:0-15919 GCA_013115135.1 Perkinsus olseni | reverse complement strand
AACTGCTGGAACGTAATTCGCTTGTGGATCGGTACTGACCTTGGCCCCGACATGATCAAATGAAGTCCCCACATGACCGTAGCCTTGCTTCTGTGTTCCCTCCGATCAGAATATGTTCACTCCTGATAATGATAAGTTCACTTAGATGTCGGCTTGTTCCATAGTAGTACTGTAGAGCGGTTATTCAGCTTCTCATCGTTACTATTAGTATGTCATGCCTACTTGACCTTAGAGCCCTTTAACTTGACTATTATTTGACTACCTTTGCCGCGCCGGGAGTGTTGCAACTCGTTGCTGAAACTTGGAAACTTGCAATACTTTCGATGCTAGCAGCACGCATAAACATAGGAAGAATAGATAGAAGAAGTCTCAATGTTAGCTCAATATGATTCAGACGTCTTTGGAACTCTTACTGTGAAGAACTACTGAGACCTACGACTATGTACGATGGCTTGCGTTAACTATAACCGAATTAGCGAACCGTGGAAGCGAACCGTGGAACCAGGACGAATTAGAACTCGTGTCAGTGAATAGAGTATCATTGTTAGTGCATGATTCCTATTGCTTTCCGCTCGTCTTGGCGTGGCTGGCAGACATCGTCTATCGTGTATTCTAAGGTACGTACGCTTCGACATTTCTTTCGAGTTTGGTTCGATGGAGGCAGAGGCCATCGCTGCGCAACATATATGAACTATCTTGACGCTCTCTCCTGAATACGTCTTTCATGGTAGGAATTAAGAGATGGCGGAAAGCGATTTTTCACATCCGACGGATGCCATCCGTCGCCACCTCTGTAATCTCCTTGTGCTCTCCCGTGAATCGCAGTTTCGTAAATCTTGTTTATTACTCTATTTCTGAACAGGTGTGCAAAGGAGTATTAATAAGCTTTAGAGTTTGAAGTTCGAACCGGGAGCGCGGAGTCTCGATCTGCTGCAGCCAGCACCGCTGTAGCACTCCCTGCGTGACGATCTTTGGGAAAATTCTGTGTCGATTCTGAAGATCAGAAACCCGTCTCACGTGTGAAAATTAACTCTAGAGGGGATCGCCGAACGCACAGTATACAGAATTTCATCTGCTGGAGGCGTCGATTCAGGCGCAGATAAAGGTCGGCGGAATAGGGCTGTGTCGCGTCCGACACGGGGAAGAGAGCGCGCAGACGCAAGAACTTTTCTGTTCATATCATTACGGGGCATAGCGTGTCGAAAAATAAGGTTGAGATGGCCCGTATATTAGTTTGTAGGCATGAAACGGTCACAGAGTGTATTCATATGGTCGTAACGAATAGTGTGTTACTAAAATAGGTCCAAACTCGAAGTAGTTGAGGTGAAATTGAGTTTGTAGACTATATTCCAAAATATTTAGGAACGCTGTGCTTGTCCCACAAAGTCGAAGAACGGGAGGTGTGTGGCTAGCGGCATCTCACCGCTGGTGAGTCACCAGTGTTAGATGAGCCGATCTAGCGTAGCAGATGCCGAATCGCTCCGTCCTGTCAGTCCATCACTTTTGTTATTTTTCCGCTCAATGAGCCTTGGCATGAAACATTTTATCATTCTATATTGCCTCCTGGTGTCAATCCGTATTGCTGCGGTGAATTGTGGGCATAATGATGCTGAGGAGTGGGAGGAGAATGTTTCTCTCGATAGCGTTAAACCGCTGGCGGAAGACGCACCACCTGACCGAGTGTTGCATTAGAAGCAGTCCCCTTTACAAGAGATGGTTCGTACCTCTCGCTGTCACAGGCATTCCGATGTGAAGCAGGTGTGCTCGATCCTCATTTTTCCATTTTCTTTATCAACAACAACCTTTTCCCCGCGTTGTTGTTAGCCGTCTTAGAGGACTGTGTATCCTGGGATGAGCCAGACTGTTTTCATTCCTCCAAGCTGAGCCTAAGGACCACGGTGTTGCTTCTCCCCGGCCTCCTCACGGTCACCTTTAGCCCGTTGCTCGCAGGCTCAGCGTCCTCATTTTCTGCGAGGTCTGTAGCTCTCAATAGAGCGCACCACGCCAGAAGGCGTCCCTGTTGTATGGGCCGGGCCAGTGTTGGTTCGGGCGAAGTGGAGTCGTTACTGTCACTGAGTTTGTATATCTACGGTTTGTTACCAAAACCTCGAGTGTTGTGTTCTCAGTCGGCGGGTCCTGAGCGAGATGTTTCTGAATCCTACGACCGCGTTGAAGTTCGGCGCGTTAAATGATAGTAAAGATTGGACGCTCGCCGTGTCCTATCATGCATGCAGGCTGGGGTTCCTCCTTCCATTCTGCCTTCTCCTCCTTGGAGGGTTGCCGGTATTTTTGATGCGAAAACAAGATCAACATGACAAGAATATTACGCAGCTGAAGAGTCTCATAAATTCTGAGCGTCTTGTCACAAGACTCTTGTGAAAAGGAAAAATGCCAAAAATTTTGAAGCCTTGTTAAGAGGAAAATGCCAAAAATTTCGAGGTTTTGTGAAGAAGAAATATGCCATAATTCTCTGTCCTTCCGACCAGGCGTTGGGTAGTAGGTAGGGTGGCTGTGCTAGCACGCGAGGCTAGGCAGCTGCCTGACCCGTGCCCCAAGAGCCTGGGCTCGAGGGGCACCGCCTGGGCGGGCGGGTGGAAAAGAAAGATTGGGGATCGCGCTACTAGCGCTTATACTTATCCCTTGCGCCTTGGGCGCAGCATTGCCGCTGGGCAAGAGCTTATGTAGCTCTTCACGGGGTATCCCGCACTCCCGCGAAGGTGGCTCGAATCTTCCTGCACGCGGGCGCAATTGTGTCAGTGTCTAGCTAGCACGCCTGCGTCATCCTGATTCGAATTAATCTGCCCAATAAATTGACCTCGAAAATTTCCGAAGATTTGTGCAGAGGAAAAAAGCAAAAGTGAAAAACACCTGAAATACCGGAAATTTCGTTTGCTTGTACCGGTTTCTTCGCAACCCGATTGAAGTGCCTCCTCAACGAGAGTTGATTTATCACTGAGGAACCCGCCAAGACATTCACATGAGAAGTCTGTCGGTGAATTTGCCGTGATCAGCAGGGCTCACCAGCGGTTATGGTGAACTGAATTCGCTCGGCCGGCTCAGACACGACAAGCGGGAGCCCGAAGGAAGGAAAAGTCAGTATGGTTTACCAGCATGGTCTGCGTTGTACGCGGATGATATTGGCAGACTTATCTTCTTCTTCTTGTACAGCACCCCTTCGACCGGGCAGGTGATAGCCAGTATAGGGGTATAGCTGCGGGCTCAGTTGCTGCCTGAGCCCTGGTAGGAACATAGACACGTTACACCGCACAGAGTGCTATAGGTGGGAAGCCCCCCCAGAAGCCTCCCAGCTGCCACCAGTAGGATGCTGTATATCCCGATATCCCTAGCGGGATGTCGGCCACATCTTCCTCATGTACTTCAACCATGTGCGAACACTGTGGTTTGATGCCAACAGTCGCGTCATATCGTATGGATTATCCAGGGCATCTTTGCCCAGGCAAGTCTCCCTCCACCTCCGCCAGCGGGAGCACTGGTGTAGATGTATGGAAGATTCCCTACTCCTGCCACAGTAGCGGCATTCCGGCATCCCACCATCCAATCTGGATAAGTGGGCCCTCAGACAGCCGTGTCCCTTTAAGGCCTCGCGAATCAGTCTTCGGTCATTCATCGATACGGCCACCGCACGAAGGCGCCTGCACTGGCGCCGGTCGAGCATCACGCCTGTCTTCTTGATGTACGTCAGGCTGACGTCGTCAGCTGCCGAGCCTTGCGCCATCGCCATTCTTCCTCTTCTCTGAACTTCGTTTTGACCTGACGGACAGTTTAGGATTCTGGAATGCCAACATCTGTTATATCCTTTCTTTTTCCGCCTAATCTTGCCAGGGTGTCTGCAATTTCATTACCGCTGATACCCGTATGAGCTCTTGTCCACTGAACGACCAGATCGCACGACACAGCAGCGCGTTCGACCGCCCTGCGGGCATTCCTTACTGATGTACTCTCGAGCTTACATTGACCTGTCACTGCTCGGATGGCAGCTTGACTGTCACTGTAGATAACCGCCTGCCTCAAGGGGTTGTCCTGGGTAGAAGTCAGCCTATTAGCTGCAGCCTCGATCCCTCGAAGCTCGCCTTGCATAACGGTGGCGTGATCTGGTAACCTCGTATACGAGAACCACACTACCGCATTTTCTCTGCCGAATGGCGCCAGCTCGACGGCTCCTGATCCGGTACGCCCAGTTAAACCCCACCCTCCGATTTTACTACCGTCGCAGAATATGTGCCTCTTAGCAGAACAGAGGCTATCTACCTGACCATCACTTATGACTGCGACTGAACCGTGTCGCCTCGCATGAGTCGCTGGCAGACTTATGGCGAGATGTCATAGCAAAAATTGTGTGTGTTCGCGAGTTGTATTGGAAGGAACCGTGGTGGTGGGAAGTAGAATACCGAGACAGCTACGCGCTTGTGCGTTGTGTGCTACGCACCGTGCTTCGAAACTAACGTTAGATTTCAAGGAATCTTAACTTGAGGGTGAGTCTGAAGGGCTTGAATAAACTTACCGCTTCTCGTCCCCATAGCGAAACGGTCTTCCCTTAGTAATAAAGAGTTAGTGCAACTCCTGACGAATCGGGGCATGGGGCAGTACGACGAAGTTCGTCGTACCGAGGTGCCTTGCGAATCGCAAGTTGAAGCGATGGAAGCCAGTCCAGCTTACACAAGCGAGGTGGCATCATCTGGCCGACGAAGGCAGCGGATGTCAACGATAACACTGCCAAGGCAGCCCTCAGTAGCGCTAGTGGTAGCACTGTCACCCTAGCACTTGAACTCAAACAGTTAATTCAATCGCCGCGTGTGATGTATTGAAAAAACACAAAAAGTCGAGACCGGGAAAGGGAGCCCTCTCGGAGAGAGAACCATGCAACAACGTAGGTAAAAGTTGTTGATGACTTCAGAAAAAGAGGATTGACCACGGTAGTGCACGACTAAGACATCTCACATGTCACATTTGAAAGACTGTCCCACGAGGCCTAGAAGCCTGGACCTGCAGTCAGGCCATACTCAGGCAGGCGCCTTGGATACAGTACTCAATAACACTGGGCTGCCTCTCCTCGCTTCACCTAAGGCATTCAATGCTGAACGTCAGATACCTCCACGCCACGAATGAGCACTGGCTTGCCATTGACATGAGCCGGAGGACTCATTGGTTCATCACCAGGGCTCGAGTGCGGATCATGCTCAGGTGGCCGAGCAGAGTCGGCCGGCAGACCTGCGTCAGATGACAACTCAGAGTCGGGTGGCGGTGGTGGAAGCCAGTCAGGCAGCAGACCAGCGTCTGATGAAAACTCAGAGTCGGGTGGTGGTGGTGGTGGAAGCCAGTCAGGCAGCAGACCAGGATCTGATGACGGATCAGAGTCGGGTGGCGGTGGTATTGGGAGATCGCCAGACGGCAGACCAGGATCTGATGACGGATCAAAGTCGGGTGGCGGTGCAAGATAGTTAGACGGCGGATCTAAGTCCGTTGGCGGAACATGGTCAGACGGTGAGCCAGCAAGCTCGCCAACCGCGTCACAATAGTCAATAGCCACCAGCAAGCACAGCAAGCGCAGCAGAAGGTTCATGACGCGAGCTACTAAGGAAAAACGGATGAACAGAGAGCGGACGGTTGGGAATTCTGCACGTATGCACACAGCGGAATGAGCGAGTAGCAATATAGTGACAACTAAAGTATACGCTATGTAACAGCTACAGCCCGGTTCAGGGCAACTCAGCTTCAAGACTTTCATCGCTGCACTTACCTTCACTGCTACTGCGTATTATTGGTATCAGATGATAGTCTGATCTTATTATGGGCCTGTACTCGCGTGTATGAGCTTACGTGCTACACTAAGCTCAAATCATGGGTTAGCTCCCCTCGAGTCCAATTCCATCTTTCTTCGAGCCCCGTTTCAAATAGCCACACTGTACTGAGTTATAGTGCAGATTTGCTCCACGCATGCGTGCACTCCGATGATCGAAGGGCCTTCCTCTCTGTCCTCAAAAAGGTCAAGCTGTTTCACATGGAAATCCATAGAAGACAGTAGGGTCCGAATTTTGAGGACGTCCTAACCTATCATGCAAAGAAAAACTGCAAAAGATAAGAGTCGTTATGAATCTTCGTCAGAAGAGTGAGAAAAGAACGAGTAAAAGAGTAAAAAGAGTAAAAGAGTAAGAAAAGCTATCGCCTTTCTTACCTTCCCAACCTTATTGAGCTCGCCGAGCTCAGCTCGGCCCACCTGGTAGGTCTCGCTGAAGATGGCGTCACCGTGACGCCAGTGTCTCCTTGTCTCCGTTGTCCCCATCGTGTGACACGATTCGTGTCTCCTTTACAACCTACGCCATGAAAGCCAACTTGAGGTTCTATGATAACCATCGGAGATGGCAAAGCCTCAGCACGCAGAGACCGAAACGCATGAGAAGGCGCGCGCCCGAGTCAGGCGATATTAGGGGGAAAACTCTCCGACTGATGTTTTACCTACGGAAAAGACTGACGCGCTTCTCCTCCGATGGCAAATGTCATCTCCCTCCGATACCTGGTTGAGTTCACAAAGTACCTTGAGCTTCGAGAATGGTCTAAAGGTTACACTCGCTCCTTGTCGCTTGCGCGAGTTGGCGAGCGCACGGTGCGCTGCGCACCGTTCTGTCTATTCGTGACGTGAGCCACGTCACGTCACTCCCCGGGGCTAGCCCAATAGTCTTGTTCATTGCTTCTGGCATCAATCTTTCCCATGTCACGTTCGTCAATTGGGGATCTCGGTGAAAACTCTGGCCTCCGAGTTGTGGCAGGGTGCGAGTCCGCCTTCGACCGCCATCAGCGGCGGGGAAGGGGTGACATCTGGGACCTACATCGGAGACCTCGGTTAAAAAAAGGAAGAAGAGGGGAGTGCCGAACCACGGCGAACCTCTTCCATGACACTCAACGACGACAAGCACTATCACTTCGAATGCCCGGAGCGAACCCTGCTAGCGCCACTAGCCCCACAGCTTAGAGCACTCTGGCTCCATAATGGTTGTCCCGTTGCGCCAGAGATTGTGTCAGCAGTCGCTGTCCCAAGTGCGGCTTCGCCGAAAGACAACTCACCGGCACCGTTTCAACCGCGGAGAAGCTACGCTTTTCCTCAGCAGAACGTCGGAGATGCCGACGACACTCCTGGACCGAATCGTACGTCACGTCACGCCAGGCCAGGCCAGGCCAGGCCGACAGTCCCGAGTGACCGCGGGAGGCCTAGGCTTAGCCTTTTTCGGCAAGCATCAAAGGCCTATGCCAAGAGGGAATCTCTGGGATTCGTCCGAATCTCTCAAGGCTTCTCTTTGGTATCATCCTCGACACTCTCGCCGACTCAGTTATTCAAATAGTTCATATTTGTATTAGCTTTAGGAACTGAGCTGCTAGCTTGTCTTTCATAGACCATCAATCGACGACCCGATCACGGTCTCGAGTACATCCGACCACCCCATAAAGCTGCTTCGTCCACAGAAGACATTTCCTGCATCACTTTCGGCGAGCGAGGAGTGATGTTCATTCTTGCCGTCCTCCACGGCTACAGAACGCATGCACGGAGCTCAGATAGCGAGAACGCATGCACATAGCTTTTCATCCGCGAGGCTGGGCACGCGCTAATGCTTTTTCAAAGCATCCTCGAAAAATTACTCGTGTACAACAGTGAACACGTTCTTTTCTCTGTCAAACCGTTTCTCGCAGACAGCGCTCTCGAGAACAGTAAAACTTCGTTGCAGCTAATTTTCCAAAGCGCCATGAACTTTCTTCTATTTCTGTACTTCCTGCTGCTGTTCACCGAGCACGTTGAAGCCAATTGTTCGAATGATGATGAGGAATGGGAGGTCAACGTCGTCCTCGAAGATGTGAAGCCTCTACCGGTTGACTAGGGCGCTGAAGCAGGTTCGATTCGTCTGAGCCCTTCATGACAACCGCGTAGGGTTGGTGTGTTCACAGCCGGGAGGTGTTTGTTCACGACTGACGGTTAACAGCAGCTTCGCGTAGCATGCATCAGCAAGCAGATATTCCTAGATTTCTATCGTTACTATCAGCAGCCTTCTCTCAGCGTTGTTGTGCAGTATACCGGCGTGAAGCACTATTCATTCACGAGTTCATTAGACTTTTTCTTACTCATCCGACAGCACTTTCGTGCAGAGTGACGCGATAATCGTTGAGTTTAAGTACAACAGAGTGTACCTCCATCTGCAGGAACCCAGCTGCCAGCGTTTTCCGACGAGTACCCCACCCCACTAAGCTAACACAAGCACACACTAGGGAAAAACTCCGGCTTCATAGCCTTCTCTCTTACTTAGCACCACAAGAAAGTTCATCAACTAAAAAGACAAAGCTCGGATTCCGACTCTCTTCTCTATTGGAGGTCACCGACCTGGGTGGCCAATGTTGTGTGCAGTCCGACACAAGAGGGGGTGATGAGGCGAGCGCGTGGTCGCGTTAAGTGTGGTGCAACCGAGGCTAAGCTAGAGGTGCGGGTAGCCCTGAGCTCTGCCCGATTGGCTGCTGCGTGGTAGAGTTAAACCTGTAGGGTTCGACGAGGGTGAAACTAGTTCGGGGGCTTAGGCTAAGCCGCTTAGCCCGTGACCCGCGCACGGCGCGGATCTCAGCTGCGTTCGGACACAACGGTTTCAGGTCCTTACTGGGCGCGCGATGGCCACCTCATGCGAAGAACACGCCGAGACGCCAGTGGCTGAACTGGCCCGTAGCGTGCTTATTGTTTTTTACCTAGACACGGGGGAACAGCTCGCCGCAGGTCAATCTGTACAAACTCGGATCGACGCCAACCGGTCTGGATCCTAGCTTTGACCTCCGACGGCTGTCACGGATACGAGCGCAGTCGTTGCGCGCTAGCACCGGGCCGGCCTAGTCCGACGACCACGCTCGCACCCGTCTCCTCCCAAGCCCCTGTGTTACGGTTTCATAGGTTAGATATCAATATGATTGTTGTTTTCCCCACCAACCTGCTCAAGGGGAGACTTGAGTCTAAGTGGTTGACTATGTCGGCCACTAGCCTCGGATTGCGGCCCGGATAAGCTTCTCGATTGACAACGACCAGAGAATGGCCTATTCGGCGAGCCACATGACCCACACCCCCTTGGCGCAGGTCAAACAACTCCGATGCACCGCAGTCTTAGACGCTGGTCAGCACTAAGAGACCACCAACGGCGATCCAGGAGAGCGCGTCTCGTATTGAAGTGGCGCCAGTGAATCGGAGGGATTGCTTAACCAATGCTCTACTCAACGAGTGGCCCAATCCCATGCACTAGAACACAAGGACACAATGATCCACGAGACTGCACCGTCATGTGTAGCACGAATGGAGACGTGGCAACTCGCGACTCGCCACCGCCAGCTTGCCACTGGCAAGCGGCGTTATCAAATTACAAAGCAGCACCTCCGGGAGTTGAACCTGGGTCGGCAGAGACGGAAACCTGAAGAAGGTCTGTTCATCAACTGAGGATCCCGCAGAAGCCGATTCTAGCGCAGGTGTTGGCAAGGACATATGCGAGACAATAGGCGTAAAAAATGACGCCCGCCGGGTTAGAACCACGAACCTCAAGGATCACGCCCAACAACAGCCCCACCTCCGCTGTTTCCAACTGCCTTTTCTGCAACTCCGTGATGAGCTGTCGTCTCAGCACTCGCTTCTCTTCATCAGTCAACTCCAATTTAGCATTGAGAACCTCCACATGAAACAGAGGTAGCCAGTGGAATCAGGTGTTGGGGTCTCGGTCTTTCTTTTCCATTCCGAAAATGATATTTATTCTCCTCAGGCTTCAAGTTGACTTAGCGCGCGCCCGGAACAAACAACCACCGTTCGAAAACATCATAGCGAGATAAAACAGGGTTCAGTAAGTCTCTCCTGGGTCCCAAACGCACTCCAAAGACCCCCTTTCGCGCGTTAAATTGAAGCCTGGGAGCGCTTCTGAAAGTCAGGAGAGGCAGCAATCTATTGAACATGCCACACCGTAATCGCTGAGTAAAAATGTCCGCTTTTAACGTTCACATGAATCGAGAGCAATAATCAATGGAACCTGTATTATCGAGCACAAGTCGGCCACGCAAGAGAATCTTATGTCCAACCCTTGAGCACGCAGCTGACTGAGAAGATACCTGATAACATAACATATTGGAGACACCTCGTCAATTAAGATGCTAGCATGAGGCGCGCCGGAATAAATCACCCATATTCGAGAGACCAACGTTTATACGAGATAAACGCCCACTTTCGTCTGTCCTTGGGGTGCTTCGCTAGATTAGCGTCGGTGTTCTGCAAAACCTCTCTCACCGACCATGTATCCGAGACTGAATCACGGAGGTCCCAGGTTCGATCCCTGCAGCCGACAACTCTACCTTCAGCTGGAACAGGCTCGGCAAACACGAATCTGTCCACAGTGGTGGTCATCGGCACTGAGCTCGGCTCGCCCGACTTGGACGTCTTCACCTCCTCTGAATGACAGCCAATCTGTTGACACATGACCATCCCCGAGGAGACAAAACTTTCAAGAGAAATGCCCGACTGTGAATGACACACGGTGACCCGAACTGATGGTGACGACACGGAGAGAATTTTTTCTGGAAATTCTCTGAATTTTTTGCTGAAAATGTGGCCGCCTTTGCGTGAACTGCTTGATAACGAGAATGCACGCTCCCAGGCAGCTCCTTGCTCTGCCACCGATAAAAATGGCGCAGATTCGATCATCTCAACCTAGGGCAAGTCGCTGGAGACATATACGCGAGGAAAACTTCACAAGTTGTGGACAGCCGAAAACTAGTAAGTCACTAGTTTTCGGCTGCCTACAACTCGTAAAATTTTCCTTGATTCATTACTAGTAAACCTCTTGGTCCTCTTGACCCATCTTGCAGTTCCCCAACGCTGCTCACCATGTCCAGCAACCTCTCCCTCGAGCAGCGCTACTCTCTCCATCAGCGCCCGATTCGCTCTAGTCATTCTCTTGCACATAGTTTCCCAATCGACGCGGTCCGTGCATCTTACCTGAGATTGTGCGAAATCTATCGGAGGCAAACCCAGGTCGCCTAGGGCTCGAACGGAAACGTGAGATAGTCTGTTCATCATATCTTAGGTCGAACCAGGTTACCCACAAGGTCAAAAGATACGTCTCTCTTTTCGAAGGAATTCACCAACCATTTTTCCACTACGGTGACTGAGATCTCGCTCACACTATTAATCAGCCTCGAGCATCTCTGCGCAAATCGGCAGGTCGCCACGCTCTCATCAAAGGCCTCCAAGTTCACTGCAATATTAGCAACCATCACCGTCATACAGTTACCCGCCAGGGAGTCTCGCAAAACCTGCGAAACAAAAATCGCTTCGCTCCGCTAGACGTATCTTAGCTCACCGAGGTTAACAACGAGTTTCGATACGGTACGTGAAACCGCTGGCCGTTTGCTTTCAACTGGAGACTGTTGATAACTTGCTCGAGAAAATGCAGCGATCGATTGATGTACTTGGCCTCTTGCAACACCTAAATGGCCATCACTTGCTCTCTTGCATTTTCTCAACTCTCTCCAGCCACTCGACCGAACTACTAAAATGCGATTCCCTGTCATTCGCGTTGTTGAGCTGCGTCACGCGCCGCTAAAAGGACAAAACTTGCTATTTACTTTCAATCTGACCCAGTCAAGCCTCAGCGTTGAGGAATTGCAAGAGAGCAAGTGACCAAGACTTCACCTGCGAGTTGAGGTTGTTCTTCTTCCAAACTCTTTCGCTGCCAGCCAGATCCACCAAATGCAACTTCCACCGCCTCAGTAAATCGGTACCGGTCTCTTTGCCGGGCGCGCGCTGAATATAATAAAAAGACTTGTGAGTATCAGAAACCCAGAATGTACAATATTGGACGAAAAAATTAATTTTTGACTACATTAGAAAAATTCCAAAACATATAGTATTTTCGGCAAGTTTTGTTTCTCACGACCGGTCACTGTGGTTGCCATCGTGACTGTGCCGTAGACGGCAGTGAAGGTCCTTCACTGAAGGAAGTTCTCTCCCCCTCCGTTTGCCCACATCTCAAGTCTATTGTATGCCGAGGAATTAATAGATGAAATATTATACGTAGCTCTCCTGAAGAAATGGTTAAAACTGACATTATTAATATACCAGATTGAAACTGTCCTTAACAACGAGCAATACTTGACCTAGTTATCACGTCTTCTGCTCTAAGGCTTCATTAATAATATAAAGATGATACACTTTGAGGTACCATAATTTTACCCAAAAAAATTGGAATAATAATAGTATTTTTTGCTGAAAAATACTTCAGCCACGAATCCACCCCATCAATTAAGAGTAACAGAATGGGGAAACAACAGCTGCGCGTTCGCCCAGGTTTCGCCCAACTCGAGCCTCACACCACCAACTAGTTTTCGCCTCCCCTGAGTCTTCCACCGAGGATGGCCTCTCACCCTCAGTGAGGGTCCCTCACCCTCCGTCGCTGCTACCTGACCATTATTATCTTTCGCCCCCGTCTTTTACCTGCTCAACCTCGAGAGTGAAAATCGTATGGCTCCTGCTAGACGCCATGTTAGCAGCTGTACTGGATACCATACGGTTAACCTAAGATACGAAATATCTTCCGCACAGCCAAGATTTTTTCCGCAACGTTCAAGCGGCGCCTTTATTTTGAAGAACTGAAGCAATTTAACAGTCGCGACTCCACCTTCGCCACTTTTTTGTTACCGAAGCCTTCGGTGCGAAGGGTGCCAACTAAGGCAAGCTGACCCTTCCGAGTCGACAATGGATAGCATCTTCTTGAGGGTGCAAATTTTTAAATTGAAATTTGATATCTAGTTTTGGGTCCATGTTTTTCATTTTTAACCAGGACCCGACTACACTAATTTCAAGTTGCGTCGTGAATTTTTCAAAAACGAAGTTTCAAGTTTTCCTTGGTTTTGAAACACAGCATCTCAAATTGAAGCTTCCACTGCTGAGATCTCGCAAATTTCGGTCACGTCCGTTGAACTTGAGGTGAAAAAAATTTCATTTTCAGCGAAAACGGTGGAGACCCCGGTGCTCGACCGCAACAGGAAATCACACGCTGACTAACACCCTGTACATTTCCAAGCATGAACATATCCAAGGCCTCGTCTTCGGAATCTGTCGTATGTAGGGAGAGATTCCGCAGCACCACTTCACCGTTTTCATCTTCGAGGATGCTCACCTGACCAGCTCATGCTTACTCTCAACAACAGACAACGAACGAAGAATTTCTTGCTTTCTTACGCTTCCTCACACTTCCTCAACGGAGCGTCCGAGAACGGCACCAGATTTTTACAAAAATCTTGTGATCTCAGGCGCCCTTGCAATTTCTCAATGCTCGCCGAAGAAAGCTCAGAGCTTTTTCCCCTCTCACCTTCGGCCAGTTCTCAATCGGCGTTCTTGGATTAACGCTTTCCCCCAGGAGATCATAAGCATTCTCGTTGTACACTTCTAGATAGCTCACCGAGATCTGAACAAAGATACTCCCAAATCGATCACGTGATCGATTATCCTCCTCACGTTCGTGACTGCTCCGGGGTTCGAGCTATGATAGCGCTTGACAGCTGCGAAAAGCTCTTCGATGCACCTTGGAATGATGCCCCTCTCCGCATAACCTTCCCCACCACTCATAGTGTATCTTGGAAAACCCCGTCAGAAAATTCTCAAGCAGAAATAAAAAAAGGAAAAAAATTCGAAAAATCAGGAAAAAACGAAAAAAATCTCCCGGAAAAAACAGAAAAAAACGGCGAAAAGTCCAGCGCATTACTTACGTTTTCCCGCTGCCAGTTTGGCCGTAACAGAAAATACACCTGCAAAGGACATCCATGAACGACAAAACTGCAGCTACCGAGGGACGAACCTTGGTCGACAGATACACGGCCGCACTATCCAACCATTACACCACTCACCCGTTGTGACCCCTCATGCAGCTCTCCAACACAGGCAATGCCACTTCTCTGAACGACTCCTCTTGACTCACTTCCGTACCCAGCACCCGATGAAACGGAAAAGTGTATCTTCCGATGGTAACTCAATCCGAGTTGCTTGAATAACCGCTGACAACGCAGCTAAGCCCGGAGTATGAACCACCATCGACTCCAGACTTCCTGAAGCTTTGCGCTGCAAGTGGCCTCATTTTTGCATGTGGCTTTTATTCGTTAACCCAGAGCGCAACTTCCACGTAGCCCGGCCTTGGACTGAGTGATTCGACCGAAAAGACGACCGTGCCCCAATCTACTACGAGTCCCTCCCGACCAAGTCTCTCGATGCTCTGCCCGGACTAGTATCTGTGAAATGGAGACCATAGACCCAGACTAAGGTTAATAACGATACCAACGAGCCAATCATAACAAAAGGGAAGCAACTGATGTGATGGAATAACAAATCACGAAATGTCTTACAACGGCCGTTCTCCGACGGTCGCCGATACCGGAATTCCCGACAAAAAAATCAAAATTCTTTTTTGCCCATCCTGGCCAATTTTCCTAAAAATTTCTTGCGTTTTCGCTCACCTATGCCTTTCTGCGCGCAAACTTCGCGGCGAATGCGAAAAAAATCTCGCAATTTTCCTCGACAACGAAGACCCGCTGCCAAGGCATTCGCTGTCTAACATATCTCACGGCGAATTTCACGTCTAGCCGAATCTTATTACCATCCTCACACTTCATCCGAAGCATAGCCCCCACTACCCTGTCGCCCGGGCGTTGAGGGGTAACCGAGCCTGCCAAGTCGTTGTCCTTCGAAATTACTTCATAGCTGCAAGGAGAAAGTCAATACGATAAGACGAATCAAGGGGTTTGTCGTGGCGACCGGACACTTTTTAAGGGTATGACCCGCACAGGGATAAGGTTGAAGGGATGGCCATCAATTAGAGCTGCCCACGTTTCCAGGTACTGGAAGAAAAATACAGCTACTACAGCGGCTGAGCAAGTTTAAAGAAGGTCCCATTTTTCTACGAACAATCGCCTCCGATGAAGCACTTACCAGAATCCCCTGGGACGACTCCGAAGTCCGCGCTCGGCCGGTACGTGCAGAGGCCTCAACCTTGCAAACGTCCGTAGTGGCTTCTGTTGGAAGCCGGTGGGTCGAACAGGATCGCCGTCCTGACGTCGAACAGCGATTCACGGGGATTTTCCGGAACGCTAGAAACAGATTTTACGAGTCTCGTGAATCCACTCGCGCAGTCCGGAAAATAGTCTCGCCGTCGGGAAAGCTGCTCAGCAACTTCAGTACCACTTGAGATTTCGTCGTCAATTCTAGCTTCGCAATGCTAGTTCATCCTCCTACTTTGAGTTGCGCACAGGAAGCTCAGTACAGAGCACGGAGAGGTCCAACGCGGATTTGAATGACGGCATTTTTGGCATTGCGTCGACGACAACTTGCAGCCATCCGAGAAACCATCAGCAGCAAGCTCACTGTCTCCTTTTCCTACCACCGACAGATCATCGACCGACTCCGGGGGGGATCCTGCTGCCGTTGATTCTTCCACAGTGTTGCTGCCTCCCCGAAGGGTTGCCGACATTTCTCGGATATTTGAACGAACTACAATTCTCGCAATGGAACACAAATACCCTTTCCGTGACTTCGGCATGCGTATTTTTACAGGAGCGCGGATTTCGGCCCCAGGGCCAAAGAGAAGGAGTGTGCTGCTATGAGGGCATACCATCTTAACTATTGTTGATTCAGATTGTTGTGGTACGTATCCATCACACTTGTGTCCCAATTGTCTCCTGTTGTCCCCATTGTAATGTTTATATCGCTGATCCTATCTTGCTCCGACAAGAAGCTACGCTGAAGCTAAGCTAAGTAGCGGATGATAAGAAACAACAGATGAAGGATTGGATTCCAAATGGCAAAACTCGGGTGTTGTGTTCTCCACAACTCCACAATCAGTCAGTCTCTTCACACCAT